>SZWC01019109.1:6181-36181 GCA_023375785.1 Penium margaritaceum | reverse complement strand
TTACATGGGGGTTCGTGCAAAATGACCCCCTAGCACTGGCGTGAACTTCACGCCGGCGCTCACTCACGCACTCGCATTCTCCTCCTCCTTGCTGTGCCGAGCCGTCCGGGTTGATTTTGACCTCCCTACGTATTCATGAAAAACGGAAAGTGCACAAAGTGCCTCCAAATCCTGAATGAGACCCCGAGTATGCCACCAAAGATAAAGCACCTTGTTACAATAACATGAAGTAATGGAATGAATCACCAAAAAAACATAACTTAAAGCAGTTTGGTGGATGCTCAATTGCACCATTGAATAGGGGGAAGTGTACTCAGACCTCCATTACAACTCCTCCAAACATAATATGTGTACCAATCATTCTAGTTTATTACATCGTTTCTCCATGAAACATTCATCACCTTCCCTTGATTGAATTCATTCAAAAAAAAGAATGAGTTACTATTTACTCTATAACATTCTTACTCACATGGTAGTCTCCATTGAAAACAAATTATTTATAGTGAGAATGACACAGAGCCAACATCACATTGTGATGATGTATTTTAGCCATAAAAACAATCACAACAAGCTATCTTGCAACAATTTTGTGCAATACAAAACAACATGAATGCAAATCTTGATTTCAAAACACTAGATTTTTTTTATGATAATATTAATGTGAGTGGTGTGATTAGAAGACTATGCACTTATAACTTAAGTCAGCATATATTCATTGTTTTTTGTTAAACACAAGTAAATAGTTGAATACCATCTATCTTCTTAAGAATTATACGAGCCAACATAGAATTATTTGACTCATTAACCACATTTGCACACTAAGAACTTATATTGAATGGAAAATCATATATATTCTTTCAAAAATGATTTAGATTCAAACATGGGGCCCATCACATTCATAACCATAACCGTGGTTGGTGGTCAAAACCATTATGTCTAGAACAAATCATTTCTCCTTTTTGTGTAAAACATTGCATGTAAAAAACATGTCTCATTTTCCAATTCATATAAGTGAGATGCATTCATAGACAAATGAACTGCATGCCCGTGAAATCTGCAAATTTTACATCGTAACCTTAAGAAAAATATATATATATCATCAATGTAAAGTGATGCCAAAAATAGTATTGATATTATTTAGTAAAAGGAAACAAATAATGTGTAAATCTAAATGCATATGTGTGCGAGGAATGAAATAGACATGGATTTTATTCATGGCTGTGTTCTCCATTTAAAGAAAGTAAATTAGATAATCACATATATATATATCAAGAATTGGAAATGATAACTATGTAAGTATCCACCAAAGTCGAAAAAAATGAGTGAAAACATTAAAATAATTGAAAACATCTTCCGTTGATATGATCTAATGTGTCAACCCCACCCGAACGTTTCATCTTGACCTCCCACATTTGGGGATTACAAACTTGAGGATTTTCACATCAAGAAGAACAATCAATCATTTTGAAATAAGGTATAAAATGTGGATTATATTTTTGTCATGTCCTCACAGTATTGCCACTCGTGTCGTTTGAGTCCTAACACAATTTTGACATAAGCAAAATGGACAGGAGGGCCAGAGGAGAGATCGCCACTCTCTCTGCAGACCCTCTTCCTATCTACTTCTCCATCCTCTCATCTATCTCTATGCTTGGGTCAGGAAAGAGGACAATCCCATGCCTCCCCTGCCCATTGTACTTGTGTTCTAACAGAAGTGTGTGGAGAAATTGGATATACTCCAAATAGTATTGCACAATTCTATGACGTAACGCCAAGGAGCAAGGTGAAGAGAGCGAGCAGTGGAATTGCGAGCATAGAAATTTGGAGCAGCGCGATGTTATGCTATCCGGTCTGACCAAAGGTCAAGGCGCTAGCCATCACTTACGTTGGGTTCAGACAAATTGCACAAGACAGATAGATCGTGACTGTTCAGCACTTGTATTTTTTAACACTTGGCAACTAGAGGAGTATTTTGTAGATCACGCTGTTCTTTGTTATTTCTTAATGATTTGATGAGATTATTTCTCTAGTCATTGTCCCGACTTCCGCCTTGAGTTCCAGCTTCCTATGACAAGCAATTCAGCCCAGTGGAGTGTGCGCTAAGAACAGATGTGTGTCAGAAGGTCAAATCAAAACTCTCATGCATATGAGTAAAAGCAAACATAGCAGAAGTACTTCAACCTGATTTGATTGGCATTGAAGAACCTGGGGGATCATTTTTAAAACATGTGCTATGAGCACACGGTGCCAAGTTTAAGTCAAACCGCATCACCTTGAAGACTCCCTCGACCACCTTGACACAACAACAACCGGAAGAAATCCTCAAGCTGCGGCATTGACATCACCATGGCATCATTTAGTGGAGATCAATACAAGCTTGAACCCTTTCATGAAAGAATTACCCTACTACCTCATGATTTCGTTCATTTAGCAGTTGCAAATTAAGAAATCTTTACTTTCATTTTTGATTTTATATCTCATTGAACTCTTTACATTTGTTGAAACTACGAAGATGCTTATTTAAATTTGACGACCGGTACTCGTCAATTTCTCAAAACGGCGAACTAGTGTGTCAGTTTGTCTGATTTTGAGCCGTTGTGTTAGGTTTCCATGCACGTCGCTGATATGACAGCAATGCAAGAAAGATGTATCTCGCTCAAACGGCCAATCACACAAATCACGTCAATAACCAGCAAAAAAGACAACCTTGGACAGTGCAAGTAAGCCAAAGCCAAACATCGCACATAACGAGCTTATAATATTCCAATATTCATGAACGGCCATGATGTGAACAAAATAGATTTGCTAACACACACCAAAATGCGAAATGCATCGTCACACTTTGAATTCGAACATGATGCATTTGAATGAAATTGGTGCCTGGATAAAATCGATGAAACATCAGATTCGGTGAAATGCGACCACCAAAAAAATAGTTAAAATCGAAATCATGAAGCAGTAGGGTAACACAAGTTTACCTTTGATATCAAGCTCGTACTTCTGAAAAAAGGGCTTGTGGCGTTGGTCTCGCACCCATTGGGAGAGACAATAGAGGTTGGTGCCACTCCATAACAAAAACATATCTGGCAAAGAAGATGTGACCAGGCGTTCACCATCATCACCTTGCATGTCATAGAACGACTCAAATTCTTTATCTCCGACAACAACAACGCTACTCTTGTTTGAAGGATTGCCCAAAAAGCCTTGAATCGAGATATAACAAAGTAAGTGAATATGTTCCCTGTATTCTTCTCAAGGAATTTCAAGAACAAAAAATGGCTCATTGACCAGAGTTGGAAGACCACATTACATACATCCAAACGCTTACGAGTAAGATCATAGGTATGGGGGAATCCATATTTGAAAGCGTCATGATCCTCAATCTCTTCAGCAAACTTTTAAGCAGATTTGATTCAACTGTTGAAATAATTGTAACATTTCAAGATCAAGGAATACAGTTTGATCAAAGGCTAAAATCACTAGAAGAAAATCAGGCAAGAGCTTTACATGCAAACTAGCAAGGTGGACACAATTCTGCGAGAGGTGCTGCAACAACTTTGGTTGCACCAGGAGCACCATACAAATTGACAATGGAAAAGACATGTGATGCTCTTATGCACATAGAAGACAAGCTGATAAAGGAAGCTGGAGGTAAATCTGCAATATATACTAGTCTTTTAAATCCATGACAGAAGAAGTATGAGGCATATGGGAACAGAAGGGGCTACGACCAAGGAAGGTTGGCATCATTCTCAAGCCAAAATAGTGACCTCACCCATCAACATCAGGAAAGACTACCTTTCCATCCAATAAACTTGAGAAGTGAATTCTCCCCAATGGTAGAAGAGAACCACTTTGCCAACGTCACCTGCTACAAAGGTGGAAAGGAGGGCCACATCTTTCAAGTGTGTTCCCGCCCTTGACAAGATTCTCCACAAAAGCATCATGCCTTCTTAATATCTGTGGTCCAGGATGTAAAAGAAGAGGTGACCAAGTTGGCTGAAATCACAGCCAATAAGATCAACATAATGAAGCTCCATACTAGAATTTCAACTGATGAACATCTCCTTGATCAAATGATTGCAAAAAGAATAAGGAAATCTCTTGTACATCATTTTGATGTACCCTAAGCTACAATAACTTGTCAATAAAAAGATCAATTCATTCAATAGATAACACAGGAAAGCATATTCGACCACGGTCATCTTGTCTTGGAGGAAATTGGTTTTCTCCATGGACAGTGCTTTCCTCATGCCAGTTGGAATTCTTGCATGGATCATTGACTCTCAGTGCACACAACACATGACATGCAACACGTCATGGTTTATTTGTAAGAAGGATCTCGTGGGACCAAAGGTCGTCCGGAATGGGGACTGCGGTGTTATTCCAACTATTGGCATTGGAACAGTCCAAGTTGCCATTGAACTTGAAGGAAAATCCACCGTTCAATTGTTTACAAATACTCTCTACGTTCTTGAGAGAGCAGTTAACCTCCTCTCTGTGAGCAAGCTCAATGAGAAGGGACTTAAAGTCACATTTGACGTTGACAAGAACTGCAATGTCTATAACAAGGACGGCAAGACCACTGCCATTTCCAGACGTCATGGTAACTTGACGATCCTTTAGACCAAGCCGCTGCCACCACTTCAACAATCTAGAGCAGAACAAAAAATGGATTTTGCTACAACCATTGAATCAAGCCAAATATCACAAGCAGAAGAAGATGTGAACCCCCATATACTCTCTGACAGCGCTCTAGCATCAAAGACTTGGCCATGTTGGGCATTAGACTCTCTACAGAATGGCCAGCAAAGAAATGGTGCACGATCTACCGTAATGATTCCAAGGAACGTCTGAAAAACCTTGCACAGGTTGCCTTGCAGGGAAACATATGCAAGAGCCTTTTCTGTCTAACTCAGACATTTCAACAACAAAGCGGCTTCAGTTGATACACAAGATGTATGTTATCACACAGAAAAATCCATGTCATGCAAGAGTTGTTTTCTTGTCCTACTTGATGGTTCCACTCATTATGTTTGGGTTGAAATCCTTTGCTAGAAATCATAATCACCTGGCCTCATTTTATCTTGGATCTGTGAGATTGAAAACCAAACATGAGTGAAGGTCAAGAAAGTACAAAGCGACAATAGAGGGAAATTTTTCAATAGCACTCTCAAGTGCTTCCTTGACAACAAAGGCATCCAACATTTGAACTCAGTGCCACTCACGTCCCAACAGAATGGGAATGCAAAAAGAATGAGCGGCACGCTCCTCCACAGGGCTCAGACCATGTTGCATAGAAAAGTTTTTTTGCCCAAATTCTGGGCTGAAGATATTTCAAGAGCTTCCTATCTTACGAACAAGCTCCCTACCAAGAGACTATTTGCAAGATCAAACACAAAACATGAAGCTTGGAGTGGAGACCGCCCAAACATCAGCTATCAGCACATCTTTGGGTGCACGGTCTATGCATGGGTTCACATAGAGCACAAGACAAAGCTGGGGTCACACATCAGGAAGTGCTATCCGTTGGGATATGAGGAAGAAGAAACTCTTACAGACTTTGGGACATCGAGAAGAAGATGGTGTTTTATAGATGAAGTGTCACAATTGATGAATTTTTTAGGTTCGTAGAATCCCCAACCATCCACCATCACTTACATCAACCGTTGTTCTCTGACATGAAAAATGTTCACCTCAAATTCTTCCTTGATTCCTTCCTTGATGAAAATGAGGATGTTTTACCACAGGTGGTCCTTGCAAAACACCTCCCATCTATATTTGCAAGTCCACTTGGTCAGCTCCTCTCATAGAATTCCTTTCCATCACTACCAGCATCTATGCAAGCACTATGCAGATCACCCTGTTTTTTCTCTATATCAAGAACTGTTGCTATGCTTGTGGATCCCTTGGGTGCGTTCGAGAACTTTGACATTACTCTTGTCACTTAGATTGTTAATCATACGAATAACAAGGATGTTAGGGCCAGACCTGACAGTGCCCAGTGGCATGCCGTAGTAGAGGAGGAGTTTGAACAACTCCACAAGAAGCAAACTTGGACCCTTCTCCAACAACATGCAAATGTCTCCATCGTGAACTACAAGTGGGTCTTCAAGCAAAAGTTGGATGCTAATGGTGATCCTTGCAAGCTCAAGGCTTGTGTTATATCTCGCGGCTTCATTCAGGTTCTCGGTGTGAATAGCAGTGATACCTTTGCACTTGTCGCAAAGGAAACCTCCATCTGAGTTATCTTAACCCTTGCTACTTATAATACTTGGCATCTACATCAGAAGGATGTCAAATCTGCATTTCTGAATAGTGATCTGTAACAAACAGTTGACATGACCTAACCCAAAGGATTAGTCTAGCAAGAAAAAGAAATTGGTTTGTTTTCTCAACAAATCCCTCTATAGCCTGAAGCAACTCAACAAATCCCTCTACTCCCTCAAGCAACTCAATTACTATCTCGCAATCTAAGTCAATCATGACATGTTTCAGCCCAGGGTCCTTCTATCTAAAGCCTCATACGTCCAAAAAATGGTTGACAAGTTCAACCAGGGCTAGGCTACTGCCATTGCCACCTTGTTGCTACCTAAACACGGCCTCACCAACCTAGTAACACTAGATACGCTTGCACCTCCGGCTGATGCAAATCTCTATCTAAGCATGGTAGGCTCCCTGATGCACGCCTTAGTCCAGATTTGTCTTGACTTGTCCTATTTAGTGGGAAGCCTTAGTCAAGGTTGCTTGCCCCAATCAAGGATCACATCACGCCTACAAAGTGATGCATCTGTTACTTGCGTAACACCACCAACATGTCCATTTCATACACAAAACCACAGGTCCTTTTCTCACTGGATTCTGTGATGACAACCTCTTAGGAAATGAAATCAACAGCAAGTTAATGTATGGGTACGTATTCAAAGCCAATGGCGGGCCAATATCCTAGAGATCTAAGAAAAAATCTGTCGTTGCCCTCTCATTAAGAAAAGCGGAGAACATCTCAGAGAGCGAGTGCACGCGAGAGGTTGTTTGGCTTTGGATTCTACTTGGCAAACTGGGTTCTGACCAGTTGGAACCAACAGTCATCTACAATGATAATCAGTGCACAATTGCCTTGGCAAAAGACCCCGTGCTTCATGACAAGACAAAGTACGTGAAGCGTCAGTTTCACTATGTGTGAGATGTAGCAGCAAAAGGCAAAGTGGTAATGGTCTATGTGGAAACCAAGCAACAGTAAACGGACATCTTGACAAAGTCGTTTCAAACTAAACAACACATTGAGTTTTGCAAGAGAATGGGTCACAAACATGCCTAATGCAATTTTGTCCTTGCTACGCAACAAAATGCTCAACGACCTGGCTTTTCGGGCACACACACACACACACACACACACACACACACACACACACACACACACACACACAAAGCGACAAAACACGGCTTGACTACTTGACTGCTTGACCATTAGACCACCGTACCGCGAGAGAGAGAAAGGGGCAGTTGGGAAACCTTGTAAATCACGATCTATATTCACAACAAACGACGTAAGGAGGAGAGGAAACACACCAGTCCCAATGCTCTTCTTCTCAAATCTCTTATCTGATGTCTGATAATCCTTCCCACCTTCTCCTCCATCATTGTTTGCAAACCCACCAGGTTGAATCATACAGAGAGAAGGGGGGTGGAGATAAATCCAAAAACATTGTGCTGATGATCAAAGAATGAGATTGGACCAAAAATGGGTGAGTGTTGCAACTTTTTTGTTTTGAGTCCAAACTCAGTTTTGAAATAAGAAAAATGGGCAAGAGAGCCATGGGAGAGGTCACCACTCTCCTCCTAGACCCTTTACCCATCACCTCCTTTATCCTTTACCTTGTCTCAATGCTTGCATTAGAAGAGAGGGCAATTCCATGCCTCCTCTGCCCCTGCTACCTATGTTCTGACAGGAGAGTGAGGAGCAATTGAGTAAGCCTCACGCGGTATTGCACAAGTTTGAGTAGTGACGCCAAGGAGCGAGGGCCAGCGAGCGAACGGTGGAACTACCACAGTGGAAATTTGGAGCGAAGCGGTGTTATGCTGTACGGTCCGACCAAAGACTGAGGCGTCAGCCACCACATGCATCGAGCGCGGACGCATTGCACAAGAGAGAGAGAGAGAGAGAGAGAGAGAGAGAGAGAGAGAGATCTCGATTGTTCAACACTTCTATTTTTAGGAATATGCAGTTATAGGAGTATTTAGTAGATTACACTGTTCTTGTCATTTCTTGATGATTCGATGAGATTCTTTCTCCAGTCATTCATCTAGAATTCCGTCTTGAGTTTCAGTTTCTTGTGACAAGAAATACAGGCTTGTAGGGTGTGTGATCAGTTCAAATGTGTGATGGAAGGTCAAATGAAGAATCTCACGCATATGAGAAGAAGGAAACAGAGCAAAAGCAGTTCAACCTGACCTGATGAGAATTAAAGAACTTGGAGGAACATCTTTATAGCGTATATGATTTTTGATAACCTATGTTGTAAACCTTCTAGATTTCCTCTACATACAATTCAAGGAATTTGCCGTTCACTCACTAAAGTGAGTATTTGATGTACAAAATCCTTCAAGAAAATGCTTTATTTTTGTGCTAATCAATGACCTCCAATATAAACATGACTCTTATCCTTGCCTTTTTCATCAAAATTTGCATTTCATAACGGAAACAAAGCATTTTTCAAATATTGATTACGCAATGTTCTCTGGAACAATTAAAACTTTAATGATTCTTATCAAAATCTTGCGGTGAGTAGATTATTTTTATTTGATCTTGATATTTTAAATTTCATCATGTATTATATTTTTGTATTTGATGTTTAGATCAAAGTCCTTATAAGAGGAATCCAAGAAAAAAACATTTATTAGCTAAACTATCTTATTTGGTTTTATACAAGCTACTAAATCTTGGTCTGCCACATCGTGGAAGTAGTTGCAAAACCAAGAAAAGAATCATTTTTAAAAATGATTTTACATGGTTAACATACCATTCATGGTTCATACCTTTTTGGTAGTACGGATGACTAGGGAAAATCTTTTTGTACATTTTGTTGTGAAGAACTTTACGTGAATTTTCAAATGGATTTCTTTGGATGCTTAGGTAATGGAACATTTATATTCACTTTTACGCTCATAGTAACGGATTTTATGGTTAATTTGTTTGTTCCTTACAAAATATTTGAGAAATAATTATCGAATAGTACATTTGTTGACAAAGATGTAATTTTACATTTAGAATTGTTGAAATTCTTATTGTTTCTTGTGAGAAAAACAAATGGATATTCAATTTGATAAATTGCTACGTCATTACTTGGACAAGACACAAAACGTATTAGAAATCATTTGTTCCAACATAACTAATGTGACAACCAATTTGACGAACTCCTTTTCTGATGATTTCCATTCTTTACTAAAATAGCATTTGGGATTAATTTTTTTGATGGCCTCATCCATCAGGTTTTTTTTACTATTTAAACATCAATGAAAGTAAAGGAAATGATCTTAAAACGTATTGAATTTTAATTTTAACATGTTAACACAATTCGTCCAAAAAATGGTAGTTTTTTGTTGTGATCATGTCAATCGTTCCCTCGCTAAAAGGAAGTTATCTCAAATTTTTGAGAATTCCCACAAATGGTTAAAAAACATTTTTTTTGCTCTCGGGTTTTAGATACTGTAGTTATTAAGTCACCGTGTGCTCTGATGTAGGAAGGGAGACTTATTGTCGTCCAATATCTATGTGCCTTGCAAGCAAAGTGTGTACTCAAATGTGCACGAGTGGAAGACAGGAATCAAACTTGTAATTGAAAAGGATAATCGATACAGTAGAGAGAAACAACAAAAAAGAGCTCGACTCGATGCTCTAACACAACCTGCCCCATTCAAGGGCGTAACACCTTTCTCCATGGTCGAGGTTGTCGTTGCATGGGTCTCAGTACGGTCATCGTACTTTGAGGTGAAATGGTCTCGGTCCAAGGCACACAGCTTCCTCCTCAAGGAAGCTTCCTAGAGGCTGGCAACTTTGCGGTGGTCCCAACTACCAAGTTGTGCATGTTACCACTCATGTAGGGCGGTTCGCACACTTGGCTCCCCTTGCAACTGCTTAGTTGGGCATGTAGTAGCTGTTACAACTTCTGAGTTGTGCATGTGGTTGTTGATGCAATGTTAAGTTTTTCATGTACCAAATGTAGAGAGGTCCTTGCTCTAGTGCTTTGCATGCATATGCTGATTAAAGCGGTCCCAACAATCTAGTCAATTGTATCCCCACCCGCACAAGTTTGGGCCAAGTACCAAGTACTACTTGCTTGCATTACGTAGTTTGTGACCAAGCTGAGCCAACAGGCATGCATAGCCTTGTTGAGCGTGCACCACCAAATGATCCACGCTTCTTTCCCCCCTTTAAGCTGGATTCCAGTTTAAATCTGGCCTTTACATAAACAATTCCCGGCCAAGCTGCACCCGAATACTTACGAATAGAAATTTGTAAACTTGCGCATAGACCTCCAATTCTTGATCCAATTGCGCCACGTCAAAGCTATTACTCAGCGCAGTTTTCGCTCACTCCAACACTTTGTGGTATTGACACTTCACTACATCACAAGGCTTAAGCCTTACTTGCTTCTTGACATGTATTGTAATTCAAAAACATAATGGGTGCATCCATCATCAGTATACTTCAACGTAAAAATCCAATTTAATGCAATCATGTTTTAAAAACTGTAAACGATATACTGGTTTGTTTTGACATTCATCATGTCATAACATCGAGTAAGAGCACAGAAATCTTTACAGAAATAAATGTGTGCTTTCAAAGCCTATTGATCAATTAACACAATGGCAATTCTTGTTTGGAAAAGTGAAGGGTTGGCCCACTAAATGATTCAAATGCTTGTCAAGTCATTGCATTACATCCATTAATGGAATGCATTGCAAACTTTCTAATACATCCCTTGAATCCATTTTCTATAAAACACAATACCAATAAAATGTGAAATGATGTAGATAATTGCCAGTTAATAGCTATCTTATGATCACCATTGTGAAACACTTCAAAAAACTACCAATTTCGATACATTAAAACATTGCTTCCTTGCTTGAGAAGAATGACGTTGTGCAATGAGGAAACCTGTCTTTCTTACTACTAAGACATGTGAGGCCATCATATATAATGTTTTCTTAAGGATTTCATCATTTATGTGTAGAAAACAGTCAAATTTGATTTGATACGCACAAAAATGTTCACACACACTTTTTTCTACATATGACAGATCCCTCACATACGAGGACCAACGAAGATCATAATGATATGCCTGTTCACACAACTTTACAAGAAAAGAGTTATTGTGGGAAATACAACCATTCATCCTTCAAAGAAGGTTTACACATGATGGTTGTCAGTGGCTAAATTGCAAGGATAAGGATTACCTCTATGCATATGTATTTCTTATTTTGTTGATGTAAATGAAGGAAGGAATTGGGTGAACAATGTTTACAATGTATCAATAACATGCAATAGGCGATGAAAACCCAAAATTGGTCATGTTATTAAGTACCAATCACCCCTCAATCATACATTCCTCAAATAATATACACCATACACAAGAGAATCCTCCAAATTCCCTATGATTCTTGTCGTGGAAACTGAAAGGTAGTAGGAACCTTCCAAAAAAGAAATGTTTGTTTCCATTGTAGTTCTTAAGAAGGGTTCTCACATACATTTTGATTTTGAGGAAATTTCCTTTAATGTCTACTTAAGGTGCAAGACAAAGGAAAGAAAGTTTTTCGAACACAACTTCCAAGAATTGTCCATAATTGTCTCGGGGATTTCTAAATCAAGAATTTTTTTCATGTCACCAAATTCCACCATTACAGGCTAAAAATTGAGGAAGTCAACAACTATCACAAACTTAGGATACCTATATATGGATTTTGAAAGAAAAATTGGTCTTCTCATGATTTGTTTTGAAATGAATGCAGCGGAGAAGATGACACGATTTCTTGGTTGTCATGATCGATACTTTTATAACATTTCAAGCATATGTTCACTATTTGCTCCTCCCCACCCACTCCACCCCCCTCCTCCCCCTTTGCTATCAAAGTAAGTGTACGTGGGAAGTGTATTAGGAGGTTTACTGCCCATCGTGTGGTTAGATGCTGCAGATTTCAACTACTTCATTCCAACACAAGAAGGTTCCTAAAAATGTCTTCTTTGCACTTTTTTACTTTTCCCCCGACAGAAAAAACTCCAGCTATGCATATGCATGCATCCTTCATATGCACTTGACTGGTAGCGGATAGATGTTGGAGGAGGGGTGAGGGGGATCCGGTATTCGGTTCAACATGTGATTCCTCATCCCCCTGTTAGTGACATGTGTGTGTTTCAAGTGAATGTGGAACTAAATCACAAATACCATGTTTGTGGCCACGTACAATACACAAATGAATAGAGTTCCATGCGGCAAACGATTTGGCAAATAAAGTTTAGTGATCAGCGCATGCCATCAAATGAGAACCATACAAGAAGGTATCCATAGGCACTGATCATGAACTGAGATACATGCCATTATAGCGTTACTTATTCAACATCCAAAACGTAAAGATTTCAATGATAGCTCACGATACGCATCGTTGAGAACACAAATTTGTAGCTCAGACCTCTCTCTCTCTATCGTTGAATAACTTCTTATGGTGTTATGGGACGGTCTCAAGACGCCAAATGAATCGACAATCTAAGCGTTGGGCTGATAACGTATATGTTTCATTTAACAGTAGTTAGCATATGGAAAATCGTCCATCATAGAAACCTCGCAACGATGATAGGGAGTTTTTTTTTGCTCCGATAGTTTGTGTGGTATCCTCGTGCAATATCATCACCAGGGGACAGACTATTGCCTATGATATCATTGTGCCGGTTGAGTAACAAGTAAACTACCCTACTGATCTTGAATTTCGATTCTAAATATTTTTTTGCCTGATTTCTTCAACAAAAATGTTGTTTTGTCGAATTAGTTAGGTATCACCTTAATAATTCCACTAGGATGAAAAAATGGAAATTATTTGGTATCCCGATTGCACATTGCTGTCTTGGCAAAGAAAACATGTGTGACCTGTTCATCTCGTGCTCGCAAGTGCAAACAAAAGGCACTGTCAGCACTGTCAATGCTGTCAGACCTGTTGGTCGTGCCAGTTGTGGCGCGAATTCACACTGACGCGTGGCACTTTCCGCACGATTTCTTGGATTTCTCAGTGTCAAACGTGTTCAACGTCAAAATTCAGGAACACTTCTTTCGTTTAGCAAATATAAAGGTACCACCTAAATAACTCCTTTGTTAAATTCCATGTACAAAATTCAAGAACACATAATTAGCAATTTTGAAAAAATCAAAATTCAAGATCAGTAACGTATTTGACTACCTATACATCTGTTTTTGACTAGCAAATGAGTGTTTAGAAATGACTTCAGTGCCAGGTCTAATACAAAATGGACTACTACACATCTAGGTGTTGGAAAGAATACACCAGAATCACCATTCATAAATAATGGTCAATTACATGTCTTACATCATCTTGTCATTTTCTTGTAAGTCATTTGCAAAGAACATTTTTAAGAGGGTAATTCAGTTGTATTTTGTCCCATTTCAAACCTAAAAAATATCTTTAATCCGTTTATAAAACGTTTTAGTGACGAGTGTAAGATTAAATGCTAAGGAGTTACTTTGTTTCAAATAGTTTGCACTAGTTACCATATTTAATCACACAACAATTCTCTTTCATTTACCTCCACATACACTACCCACATGTACTATCATCTCACAGCCCCATACTTGTACCCAGCTTAAGCTTTACATACATCATTCATTAGATTTGGTGGTAATTACCCATTAACAAATCAGAAGCGCATATTTCAAAAAAGCATTCAAACGTACAAAATGTTTTTTATGCGCTACCTTGCACACAAAAATCCTTGTTCAGTGGATGGAAAAAATCAAAATCCTGATTAAGTACCTGATTGTTCTATTGCAATGAAATATATTTTTGATTGTGCAAAACATTATCCTAAAACTAATGTACAAATGTATTTTGAAAAAGGAATCATCATAGATCAAGAAGTGAATGTGAAACAATGTTCTTAAACTTCATTCATACACAAGTACATGTTTCTACCCACACCACAGATTGTGTTTTGCACACCTCCACATACAACTTCCACAATCCTCTCTCCTTATCCTTATAGTGCCATGCACTAGTCCCCAAGCATATGCAAGCTAACACGTCTAAACATACATCTTCACATTTGCTCCCCACATGCACTTTGAGCCCCCTAATATACATTTCACCCACCCACCTTTAGCTCAACGCACACAACATTCTATAATTGTAAATAAATGTATGCGAGACTTCTCAGCTTGACATACACCGTCACATTTACTCCCAACATGCACTTTGAGCCCTAATCCCAGTCCATCTTCCGTGTAAAACTAGCCCTATCCAAAACATGGTATACATTTGCTTACCAGTACACCTACACTACCCTCACACATTCATACACTGCATCATTGCCTTTCCATATGCACTTTCACCCGACATGACCCCTCCCCATCCACCTCTATTCCAAAAAAATTAAGTACACACTAGTGAATAATCTAAGTCACAAATAGACTGTCAACCGAACCTCGTTGTCCCCATAACATATTCCACCACCCAAAAATAGCTCAACCCACCAAACATTACACTAGTGTACTTGCGTATGTGAAACTAACTCATCTCTGCATACATCTCTACATTCACTCCCCACATGCTCTCTAAGCCCCTCCCCCTCCCCCTCCCACCTAAAACTAGCCTCACACAAAGCATGTTTACATTTGTGTACCATTTCATGTACACCATATTCAATCATTCATACGCATCAACATTCACTCCCCACATGCACTTTCACCCAACAAGTCCCCCAATCCACCTCCATTTCAAAAAACATGAATCATACATTAATACACTAGTTTATTCACAAAGAATGTGTTCATTCAGAAACTTCCTTATTCACTCTCCATATACATTTTCACCTCAACCCCCCACTCCCCAATACACATTCCACCCCTTACGTATAGCTCAACCCACAAATTATTGTACACTAGTGTACATGGATATGCAAAACTAACTCATCTTAACATCACATCCACATTCACTCCCCACATGCACTTTGAACTCCCATTCACTCCCAGTCCCACCTAAAGCTAGTCTCACCAAAAGAATGTTTTGTACTTGTGTATTATTTAATTTGCACCACTCTCAATCATTCATACACCACCACATTTACTACCCATATGCACTTTCACCCAACAGCGCCCCTATCCTCCTGTAGCTCGAACAACAAAATCAATACAATAGTGTATTATATTCATCACCAAAGAACACTTCCATTTATACACCTTCACATTCACTCTCCATATGCACATTCACCCCAACCCCCTCTCCTCAACATCAATCCATCCACCCACACAACATTGTTCACTGATGTGCACCTTCCTACAGCTTTCCTAAGACACAACTTCCCTTTATACACCCCTTTTTCAATGTGTAAAATTACTTTGATCAACTCTAACTCGGTCATGAAGTATTGAAAGTTATTACAACGTTCATCTGGAATGAAGAATTTTTTTATACATGCATTCACATAGGTGAAGAATTCATTCTACTAATCTGTTATGTAGTTATGTCAATTTAAGCCCTTGAAAACAAATGAACATTTCCATGTGATATAAGAACATTTGATTTTTTCTTTAAATCATGTGCATACATACTTTGCATTAAGCCTAAATGAAATACCTTACTTATCAATGGTCTTTACGGATGGATTATTAAATCAAAACATACGCACTTTATCCTCCAAGTCATGGATAATAATAAAACAAAGTAAAACATTCAACTAGACATTTTTTCATCAAAACTCTTCCATGTTTATCTGACTCAAGGAAATTCATGTTTAAATGGAAAGTTAATCTTCTTTAATATGTCATGTTCTTGTATGTAACAGATGTGTTGTCTAGAATAAACAATGTAATTATGTTACATTTCAATCGAACTCATACATTGATATCAATGTTGCCGAATGATTTTGAAATCTAAGATATGCTTTACATAAAAACACATTCTCGCGCTTCCTTTGAAGTTTCGTTTTCATATGCAAAAAACATGTAATGGGCATGTGTAAGGGCTTTCGTACACATCTTCAATTAGTGTCATGAATACATCAGAAATATGTATACATTTATTTGATTTTTTTTGTGAGTGACCCTAGACATTGGTTAAGATATATTCATAAATATGAAAGCTTCACCTAGTCATCATTCCATTTTTTTAGTTTCCACACCTAGTTTTGTGATACATTGCTTTTGCCATGATGTGTCCCACTTCGCCATGCATGTTTCCATACAAGTGGGGCATACATCTGCTCCTATATCTACTTTTGGTATCATTATTTTTTTTATAATCATGGAACTACGCTTATCTAGCACAAATCTAGTTCATATTATGCACTTAAACTATTTTTGCAACTTTTGCACCATCAACAATAATGATGTCCCATGTTAAGTACTCAAAGAAGACACATGCACATTTCACATATTCCTATTTTTGTGCCTGGGGTAGCCTTCCAAAATGTCTTGCGGAATTCATTCCATTGTTCATTGTGAATTCTCATTCATCTCAATATTCATTCCTCCAAGGTGCGTAGAAATACTTTTGAAAAATTGCACCCAAACAGTTTACAGCTATTGCAAGGCGTTTTCCTCATACAAGAAAAAGAGCCCTAATTTCTAGTTAAATAAATCTATAAAAACACAATTAATACCAATGATAAGACTCTTGAAGCAAGAACCCATACTCTCAAATCAGAAAATTGTTGTTTAGAGTTAAGGTCGTCCACCAATGCCTATTCTTGCTTGTTATTTTGATAAGATGAAGCTGTCATTGCGCTTGAATTGATATTTAACCAAGTAAATTTTAAAAAAACGAGGAAATTTCCAATGCCTATTGCGAATGACTAAAACGTCTTTGTGCACTGTTTCCATCAAACAGAGGAGTCCAATACTAGGAGAAAGTCTCACTTGATGTGCTCATGACTCGGATACTTGCAACATCATTGTGGAGATCCCAAGAAAGATGGCCCAAAAATAATTTTAGGCTCATCAACGTGATTCTTGTCTTGTTTTAGGGATGATCGGAGAATTGTATATTTACAAGATTTACATGGACCACCGATAGGTCATGAACAAGGTCGTCTAGCTCACATATCAACCTGATGAGGAACTATTGCATATTCTATGAGAAATTCTACATTTATGTATGTTCTACCATTTGCGGTGTGTGCATTACTACATTAACACGTTGGTCCACTCAATCCAATATAACCACTATCATTAACATAAGAGTGGAGACTAACAGGGTTACTACCTATGTGGCTAAGTGGTCTCAATACATAGACATTTTAAAAGTGGGAAATTATGAGCCAAATTGTAGTAAAACTTGCATTAACCTATCCCAAAACATTTCACTTAAATCCTTAAACTCTAAAATGAGCCTTGTAAAACACCCTTGATATTACATCATGCTTGAGTTCCTCTTCATTGACTAATGAGAGTTGTAGTTTTAGAAGCGTGGTTGTGAAACCCTTGACCTCTTTGAGGCCTCTCCATGTGCAAGTCATTCAAATACGCTTTTTGCAAGTCTTGATGTTTTGTAAGATGTTGCGACTCACTTCGGTTAAAAATGAAACAAGATCATCTGCTTTATTGTGCAACTTGCAAGTACATTTCCTATATGTGATTAATGTTTTTTGTAATACAATGACATTCCTCCCAAATAAATATTTCTTGTGCAGCTAAAAGTTCTGGTTTTACAAACTTGGATTAGCAAATCATCTTTGCTTATGTTCAAATCTAATATCATGTTCCTCTTCCCTTGCCTTGTTTCAATATCAACACATATGAATTAAATTCAAAAGGTAAATGTTTCTCCTTCACCTTGACTCTTAAAGAACACTATATCACAAGAATGTCTATGGAATAGAAAAAGGTAGTAACTCAATTTCACCATAATAAAAAGGTCATCATCGTCCAATGTCATATTTGAATGTATTGATGTTGTAAAATGCATACCATCTTACAAAAACCATGGTTCATTACTCTCTCTGCAAATGTAGCATAAAGCGTTCTATGAACCCATGTCCAAATGTAAGCTTTTTTAATATTATAGCGAAACAAGAGAAGAATCAAGAATTCATCAACGATCATACATAGTGTTTCAAATGCAACAATACCACTTAAGTTATTATAACAACATATGAAGACTGAAAATATCTATTGATCGTGTTGTTAGCAATACATTTTATGAAGTCAATCTCTGAAGTTTTACTTTCAAACGTACTATAAAGGTGTTTATGGGTAAATGGTGTAGTTTAAACAATATAAATGCGGGGTTCTATTTTGATTACACAACTCATTTCATTAGGTATGGTTTGTACGATGAAAAACCCTAACCCCTATATAATGAAATCAAGATACCTTTATCTATTTGTTCAGCAAACAATGAAAAATTAATTAACAATCCCATTTTTTTATAAGAGAAAAATTGGAATTTAATTCTAAATAGTGCATCATTAATAGTTTGGATGAGAACAAAAGTAAAAAACATTATGATCTTGTCAAGAGGATGTACTTATCTATGGAGAAATATTACATACCACATGCATACAAGTAATTGTTTTGTGAACGTGCAGACCATTCATATTAAATCTCATTGAATGTGTTGTCTTAGATGAGTAACATTTTTTAATGATTTGTTTATGGAAGTACAATGTGGCATACTTGCTTGTTAAGGTTGCCTTCCTGTGTAATGAATTCAATACAATGTCAACATTGTAGTAAAAAATGCATGATAATTTCGTATGCCTAAATCATCTTTATACATTGTATTGAATGATGAACGTTATTTGATGTTACATTTATTTTGATCGTACATACTTTGGAGTTATCTTCTAATCTAAACAAGAATATAAACCATGTATCTTTGTTATTTATGTTCGTTATGGTGTTCATAAATTGTTATTCCATCCATGAAAATGCTCATCGTGAACGTTCTCACAAAAGTTGAATCAAGGTGCCTTCAAGTGTTAAATGAAAGCGATGTTTTTGAACATTTGCCTCATGCCCAGATTTCTATACACAATTGAATTGAATCTCATTTTTCATTGTTATAAACTCTTAAATTATACAAATGGACATTTTATGTCAGATGTATTTATTTCTTTCCTTTTTATTGTAACTTAAGGTGTAATATGCAATAAATTAATATGTTGCCTTGTGTAAATTGAAAATTCTCCCTCCATAATGCTTTAATCCTACTTTTGTGGAGAATGTTGAGAATGAGAATTATTGAAATCAAGAAGTGAGCATATATACAAACAATAAATTACATATACATGTAGATTTTGCTCTAGCACCATCGCATTCGATTTGGGACTCAAAAACCATCTTCGCAACGGCTCATAGCCATTGACTTAATGGAAACTTAGGGCAAACTCCTCAATGGGACAAGAAAAATAAATGCCCTAGTTTTCTACTTCCTAACATCACAAGGAACATCGACTATTTCAACAAAGAACATTTAAAAGTTTTAACAAATGTTCTCAAATTATTTACCTTCCCATATTTCTAGATGCCTTTAATGTTGCATTCATAGCCCTTTTGAGGATATGTTGTCAGATTTTATATATTTGTGAAATTTCATTTTTTTTATTTCTTCAAATTCATGTTTATTTGACTGTGTTTATGTGTTTAGTCACTTTGCATAGATTTCCCATTTCACAACGTTACGGTTAGGCTCTAAACATTCAATATGGTAGTGTGTCTATTATTATGTTGTTTTTCTGCTGTATGAGATGGCAATTGGAAAGATAGAAAAATTTCATTTCTTATTAAAGTACAAAGGGAGGCTACCAATGTTTTGAAGAAAAGCGATATGCTCTACATGACAGGTAATGTGAAGCATGGCTTCTACCATAATGGATTAAAGAAGCTATGCTGAATTTGCAAGTTTCATCATTTAATAATTATATGTTACTCAATTGTTTGATTTTTTTTCGTAACTTAGAACAACATAAGTAAGTGATTGCTTGTTGCACTTTTCATGTTTGATTCTGGTTATAAAAACCATTCTAAAAACTTCTTGTATGTAAACAATGTTACACTCATTCCTATTCTTTCATCCCTTAATGTACACATAATGCAATCAACATGATCTTAATGTTTCAATAAAAAAATTTAAATTGTTTTGTTGCATAAGGATACAAGATGTTGTTTGGGTTCCACGGTAACAAAGGGCTGCCCAGGATCTTGGCCTTTTGAATGGAGAAGGAATTTCTTCAATGGTGAAAATGTTGATTACCCCTTGTTTTGTAACCCTTGACCCTGATATAGCCCTCGATCAAAACAATAGGCCCCATCTACCCCACCGTCATAACAAAAGCCTCATTTGACCCTTCGCGAGGCTGATAAGCCCCTTTCGCCCCCCCGTCAAAGCGATAAGCCTGATTACACCCTCCGTCAACATCATAAGCCACATTCGCCCCTTTTGGTGAATGATAAGCCCCATATACCCCTTGATCGGCTTTTGCTACCAAACCATAGAAAATGATGGAAAACAAGCCTAATTTACCCATTGTTTGTGATGTGACATAACATAACCAGTGGAACGAACTCTATCTTAGACACCTGCTGCCGAACGTGAATGCTTTGATCTACGTAGAGGCTTGGCATGGTACCATAGACACCTACACCTCCTTGCTTGAGAGTGAGTTTTGTTGGACATGACGACTAATGATTTTGAAATTTACAGTCCAGTACTGAACATAGTTGAGCCACTTGCATCGTCAAATGTTCAGAACGCATTGGACTTCCTCCTCCCTCCTGTATCCTATTTTGACATGTCCAATTTTCAATAAACACGTCCTCTGCCACCGTTGCAGTACTGGTTAGGCAAGCCACAACCGGTACACAATCCTTGGGGAACCATGAAATTTTCCCTCCTTGCCATGGATTACGCAACTGTGATGGACGATTGGGTAAAGATCAAGCTCAAATGGGACATCATCAACTCAAATACACCCACCGAACCATACAACATGTGTTGGCAGTTGGGCATCCGGACACCCCATGGGCGCCCGTTGCACTGTCCTCCCCATTGGTAGCCATGGATGCCGGTATGTTCAATTCCATGTTGTCGGTTGTGACCATCTTCATCATTGATCTATGACTTAGGTATTGTTCATGATTTTTTGGAGAGAACTTAAGGTTAAAGTTCTAGCACCTAAAATGCAGAATGTGCCACCCTTATTCTGATTAATTCTTTGCATTAATATAACATAATGCCCTCTAATTTTGGTTATCTGTGGAAAACGTAATGATAAACATAGCACCCCTAAGAGGACAGATCATGGAAAAATGTGCATCGTTAATCCGAGCATTTTGGGCTCAAGCATTCTCATGTGACATAGAAAATGTTTGCCTCATGGTCATTTTATACCCCTGCATAATAACTGAAAGACTGCTTGTACAATACAAATGTTGAAAAAGTGATGACATATGTAGCAACCAGAATATGAAGTTTAATCAAGTAGCCAAATCAATTCTATGTGTATGCCAAAGTTATCTTTGTACATGGCTGTGGATAGGTATACGTACTTTAACAAATACGCCTATGTGGTGTTGTTTCAAGTGTTATGTAAATGTTGTCCTTAACATCGAGAACACAAAATCAAGTGGGTAATAATGAATTATCATACAACATTGGTAGCTATAATGAACCTTTACTTGGTAGTACTTGTTAAAAATCATCCCACGACATAGGCGCTACTTTGAAAAGGGAAATTGAATTGCGGAAATTGCATCACGCAAATGTCAATGACTAAACACTACACATAGGTAAGGTGGGATATGTGATATTGTCAAAATGTTCACGACTTGACCCTCGGAGAAAGTGAATAGTGTCACGGACAGGACATTGTGGCTCCCATGGCTGATAGTGTTGAGCATCGTCGAATACCTCTGTCTCAATGTCAAAATGTTGGTTGCCATGTCTGCTGCTTCAAACATGCCTCCTAGTGGACCCCCTCCCCATGTGTACTGAACTACTCTGCCTTGGCTTAACCTTAACCTCCTACCTAACCAAAAACCCCCTTGATTTGGTGAAATGCAACCCGCCTAAGTGAATGGTTTGTTCCATCTCCCCTGTCCAGCACACTTCATCATACACATAAACAAAACGTTAGAGATGAAAATCATAGATGATGTTTTTTCATGAAATTATGCAAGGGAATGCACGTTGCAAACATATGCTCACCTCACTCTGCCTCCGTTAGCTATTCCTCATACGTCTCCTTCCACTCTCTCTCCTACTCATCGAACTGCTACGTGTACTCATCTTGCGTCACTGTCTGACCATCATCCCCAAGAGGAGGGGAGTATGCACCTGAGTCACTCTCATCACCATCATCCTTATCATCGTTGTCATCTTGAGGTGGAGCCTCGGGGTCATACTCCACGTCACCACTAGAATATGCCGCAATTGGAGTATCCACATTCATGCAAGCATTTGCACATGCCTCCAAGGTTGTTGAAGGCTTGGCTATAGCAACTTCTAGTCCTCCATCAAACCTCCTTGCTGTAGCCGAAGCAAGGCTTGGAACTGGCGGATTTTTGCTAAGTGACTTGGTATGTCTCTTTTTTCCACACTTCGGACAAATGATGTCTTTTTGCACAAATGGTATCGCTCTTTCCGTGTGCTACAAGAGCATCCCTGCCCACTCCTGGGTCTCGATTCCAGCTAAAAGGGTTCGACGTGCTGGATGTTTATCACCAATGAAGAAGAAGGGGGTTCTTATATGGCGGACAAAATGCCATGCGGATGAATCTAGGGCCGGCTAGGTTTTCTTCATTGATGCGCTCCATAATAATCAATGCACATGCATGCTAACATGTCTGTCCAAATTCTTTCCACCAACCACAAGTGTAAGTCTTCTCCAGGATGTCAACTTGTCATGGATGGTTGGTGGGGCCCTCCATTGTTGCCCTGTTGGGACCCTCCTCCATCACGGTGTACTTTTGTGCCACTACGAGATAATGGAGCAGTCGTTCTGCATGGGCAGGGGCCAGGGAAGTCTGCAAACCTTCACCGTGGGCCTAGCGAGCACACAACATGCGCTCCAAAAAGGGTTTGATGTTGATAAATAGTAGTACGAGTATAGCTTGCGGTGAGTCGTAGTGGGCGTGGTGTGACCCCCTCTACACAGAGGGCAGTGGAGGCGTGTCCACTTCTCTATAGGTAACCCCCACCAAACTCCCATCCTCCCCTTACCTTCCAAAAAGAAATGCATACGTAGAGGCACTCACTTGCTGCAAGTTGGTTGCTACCTTCTCTTATGACTCGACATTCAGCGTATGTCACACTTCCGTGCCCAAGGTCAAGCATTTTTCCCGTATTAAGTGTGGACGTTCTTGTGCAAGTGCCATGCGTAGTACATGTGGATAGTACTAGTGAGGTACTTCTACAACACTTTCTCCAATCCTTTCTCTCTGTTTGTGATGATGCATGTGCCAAAAGATGGAGCAGTAGGATACGTGAGGGTTCACCATGCACAGGAAAAACAACAAGCCCTTCTCATCCTCAGTCGGCGCTAGTGCCCTTGCCATGGCAACAGCGTGGTTGTTGGCGTAAAAAATATGGGCAAGTAGGACAACCTACTTGTACCCTTTTTTGATAAATGTGGCATCCATTGTCAAGATCTACCGATTGTGATGAAAGTCGATCCTTGCAGTACCAGCAACAACAAATGCCCAATGGAAGGCATTGTTCTTGTCCTTGTGCACGACAACGAGTGAACCTAGGTCCACGCGTCTCAACGTAGCACGAGAACAAACATATGTGAGTACATGTGAAATGTGCAGCAGAACTAAATTAAAACGGCAAATTGCTGGAATTGTGTACATACCTCGTTGACGTATGATGGAATGAGGCCCCACGTGTCGGTCTTCTTTCCCATGAGGTTTTCCTAAGCCCGTGTCTTTGCGCGGTAGAAGGTGTTGTTAGAAATGTTGACGGTGGTTGCTCATGGAGTTCCTACCGCACCGTCACTGTTGAAGCCATGGGGTAGCGCTACAAGGCCTCTGATATTTTGTGGGCCACCCACCCTTTTGGACGTGGTGGATTACCGCAGCCAATTGTAGGAACACACTTCTGTCTGTCGGCGTAGTGTGATATAGTGACATGTGCAACCTTTCTTCTAACACGAGCACAGAGGAGCGAATTACATCCCCTCTTATACGCCTTGGAGCACGTAATGTGGAATCTTGTAGCCTCACTACGCACCCACTTCACATCAAAGCAGTTGTCAGCCGTATAGTCCTCCACAAACACTAGAGGGGTGTCCATCTTGTTGAATAACATGCCGTCCTCCGGCTCCTTGTGCATCCCCTTCTACTCCTTTGGTTTGTGACATGGTTTTTTGTTTGAATCACCTGTCGATGGCAGTTGAGAAACACATGAAAAGAAAACATTTGGGTTTACAAATGTGTACTTGCGACCACAACATTAGGAATCTGTCCTTCCATGAACATGGTCTAGTTTTTCCTGAGGAAAGCAGACACAGAAAACTTCATGGAGACAAAGTGAGCATTATTGTGGTGGCCATGTTGGACGGACAGGACATGACGGCGCTCCATGCTTAGCCTAACGAGTATGGCTTCTCGGACATTGGGAGACCCCGGAGCACGAGGTGCTTCAACCGGGAGTTGGTTTTGTGGGAGGCCGTCAGTGTTGTCCAATTGCCAAGCCCACTAGTCATCTTCCCAATCATGAGTCAACCATAACATGACATCGTCAAACGCGCTTGATGAGTCGTCTGATGGTGTGCTATCGGGGTACCACCGTACTAGGGGAACCTGAGCGGGCTGCGTAGCATTCTTGACAGGACTTGGTATCGTGGCAACATGCCACGCGTGATTTGGGAAGCCACCCTGAATGGAAGGTATTTAGGCCATAAAGTAGCTTGCTATTCATGTGATGTACCCTCCAAGTCAGGCTTACCGGTGTCCCTTATGACTTGGTCGTCCACCACCTTGGAGTCACAAAGGAGGCAGGTGCATAAGCAACATTGTTTGAGGGAGCGGAGATGACGTCAACGACGAACGTGCGAGAGAGAATGACACAGGACCAAACTCATGCGCGACTTTGCCAAAACATGGCGTACAACTAGTGGACCATCCGAGGTTAGGTGGACAAATAGGATGAGGGCAATGTCCGTCGATATGTTTCATCATATACTCTCCTAGTGTAGTGCATGTCCAAGTCATCTAGTGGCAACGACTATTTAACCATGATTTTGGGTACCCTCGAGCATGCGCATGGCAAATGGTGGTTAAAAGGATGTTACAGCAACATGTGCGTAGTACCTCTTCATGGTGTGATACGGAAGTTCTAACACAAACATTTGTCGTATCATTCAGCGCATCACTCTAATTGGCGCTTTGACCACTTGCTTAGCTGGCTAGACATCTCTTAAGGTCGGCAACACATTTGGATGTCAAACATGAACCTTGCTAGCTCACGGCCGAGGTTGGAGCAAGGAGGGTTTTTTATGTGACAAGGATACTTCATATGCTGATAAGACGGCCATGTAGACGCGGTCTGTGGAATGAATGAAACCTGATGTAATTCAAACATTTGAACAATGAAAGCGTTCCTCCAGTGAAGGAGCACACAAAGTAAGCCCAATCGTACATGTTTTATACCAAAACATCACAGTTCTTGCCGTCATAGTGAAACGTAAGACTCGAGTACATGCATGACGCGTGCTTGTAAAAGAAGAAGATTTAATCACGTGAAAAGTGAAGCAAGAATACCAGGTCATCCTCATTTTTCCGAAAGTGAATGATATACCATCACATTACGCGTTCCAAATTTTTGAGGGGTATATGGGGCTTAAAGTCTAAGGGTAGGGGCGAATGAGGCTTATCGTGCTGGCAGAGGGGCGGATCGGGCTTACTGCTGCGACGGAGGGGCAAATCGGGTTTATCGTTCTGACGGAGGGGTGGATGAGGCTTATTGTTCTAATGGAGGGGCAGATGGGGCTTATTGTTCCGACAGAGGGGTGGATGGGGCTTATTGTGAAAAACTAGGGGTGTATAGTCACTCTGCCAATTGTTAAAAGTAACGTGCATTCAAGAAGGCAAAAAAACAAAGTATACATTTACAAACAGGTATAGGAGGGTGAACTTTACAATTTAAACATCTCGTGATATTACAACCATTGACCGCTGGTGGAAAACAAAAGTAGCGGATAGAATATACTTTAGCGCCCTTTACAGGATTTCTCATACAATCGGTGCATGCCCCCACTCCAATTTTGGCAATTTGATGCTCGCACGACTCTTGTTGGGACGATCGATGCAAACATCGGCAAGATAATGCGAGAACCATGTCAATGGTTACATGATTGTGTGATGTACAAAAGTAAGATTTTTTGCATCGACTTTGTACGCTGAACGGATCACGTTGTACAGGTCATTGCTGCCCGGTCGATGCACTTTAATCTGGTTGGCATGCGTGAACGGTGAGCATCTTGCAAATGTATTCGGTTTTTTTGGGTCGACCAGTTTTCAATGTCAAATTCATCTGTCGCCCCTCATGTTTCGTCACGACCTCGCAAAATGTCTTTAGAAGTCCACTTCCATGGTCAATGGCGCGAACAGCACGTCAGTGCCCTTTCAATTTGACATTTGACTTTTTGTGTGGAAACTAGTTCATAGATGAAGCAAAACGAGGAACTTAGTTCTTGTAATGTACTTTGCCTTACATATCTCGCGATATTGATTGTGTCCAAAAACACGACAGTTTGGATGGATATCACCATCTTGTATACTAGCAGCGCAGAGTTTTTTTTGCAGTATGCCTTATTGTGTTGAGTTGGTAATGGATTTCAACATTCTTTTGCAATAAGGAACTGATCTCTCCATTTTCTTTCAGAGTTTTTTTGTGCAATAGGTTTTTCAAGCGTGCGTATGAAGTTTTGCAGTAAAACGTTTGAAGATGAGATCAACAGGTCGTGGTTGGGAACGGGTGAGTGGGCGAGTCAATCTCACCCACTCATTTTATGATGTTAAGTTTCAAGGATCCTGGATCTTTTTGCTCCAAAACGGGGTGAAACTTGTTTTTCTACTTTCTTGGAGCTCGCCACTGTCTGTAATCATCTATGAGTGGTAGAATGGATGCGACGATACTGGAAAATTCCGTGGTGAAGTTGGTGTCCTCTGCTCAAACTCGCTACAACCATGCCTACCCATCCACAACCTGAATGTGTGAGTAAGGATGCGGGTGAATTTTCACTCCGATGTTTTTCACCCCTTCCCAGCCATGGCCATGGAGAAATGGTGAACAACGAAGGTCGTCCCCCTTAACTGATCGCTCCCCATATTTCGCTCGGCGCCAGCATTGAAGGCTGACAGAAGTGAATACTATTCTTCGAGCTTGAGTTTGTGTACCCCAAGTGGGCGTGAATAGAAATTTTGTCATAAATAAAAGGCATCAAATCAGATTCCTTTCAGTCATGCGCAGCCATTTGTATTACCGGTGATCGTACGGCATTGAACATATCTGCCGATCGATGAGGTGTTGTCAGGAATACCTCACTTTCTGGTCAATCATTGGATCCATCTTCATTTCACCATTACGCGCTCCTACCATCCCCCCTATCATTTCGTTTTCTCCCTTCCGTTTCGCAGTGCCTCCTCCTGTCAGTCTCTCTCCCCTCTCTCTATAGTCTCCCGCCGGTCACCACCTCGTGTCTCTCTCATTTTTTCTCACGATGTGCACGATGTGGGCTGCATGTCGGCCTGTTCATGAGGTGTGCACGGTTGGTATAGGGCGCGTGAAGTTGCTAGCATGTTTTGTGCTTTCTGAAACACCGTCCCGGTAGTGGTTAGCCCCTGCCCGCATGTGATCGACGCGAGAGAACAGATACAAGAGCAATGGCAGTTTCAATCCTTCGATTGACAGTGCGACAAGAAAATTCCCGCGTTCCAAACAGTTTAAAGAACATTGTGAATCTCAAGCGGTGATGTTTTTTACCCTGAAAAAAAACTGCACGGCATCTGACTTTGCTCAATGACATGTTTCTGCACTTCCAACGATCTTGACTGAAATCAAAGCAAGCGGAGCGAGGTATGAAAGAACACCTTGCACATGGAAAAACGGTTGACGCGGGCAAGTTGACAGATGCGAAGCACAAAACAAAATTAGAATGTGTTACAGTGACATGGTTTGCGACGAACAGCTTTAGCAGCGATTACACGTTTTGTGTATTTGCTTTTTCATCTGAGGCCGTTCCTCAAATTTTATTGTTCGGTCGCAGGGGCCGCAAATCGCATCTTCTGACACGTATCCACTTCAGCAAAGTCCTAGATGGGGGTAGCTAATGATCAAAAAGATTGTGCGGGGGGTGTTAGTTTTCGCGACTTCGATGGGGGTAGTTAAAACGGCAAATGCGGACGCGAAGTTTACGTTTGAGTCGAAGGACTAGGTCCCCCCATTCCGTTCTTTGTGAGTGAAAGTGCTCCCGAACGCGATAACGAACAACTCTAAACTAAAATAGCATAAAAAGTCCTCGTGCAGGACGAAGTTCCTACAAGGTTCAAAATAAGCAAACTGAAGCACATGTAAGCCATCTAGAGAACGAAGATGATAACGACAGAGCAATCAGTGCCATAATTGATAAAACAAGACAACGATTCAAGGAACTCAAATGTACCAATGGCAATATTTAATAATCGAAAACATCATAAAAAAGGTTTCACTACTGTTTCATGGGATGTGAATAATGAAAATTTTCAAGACATGCAAAAAGTATATTTCAAACTTATAGAAACACAGAAAACTCAGATTAAAATCGCAGAAAAGAACAAATTTTCATATTTTTATCAAAACTTTATTGATTTACTTATGTCGTCATATGTAACTTGATAAAAAATCACTCAATGTTTTACCATACCATTCTAGTCAAAATGAGGCTCCTTATCCTTTTTTTATTTTCTCAATACCTTCATATGTATGGAAAGCTATCTTTCCTCCTCAATTATCATCCAAATGAATTTTTCATAATCTAAAAAATAAGAAAATACAATACCATATGAATACATTTTAAACATTAAGAGTATTCATATAATAGTATAAAATTTGATAAATCTCTCTATGTTATAAAGTTTATGTTTATACAAACAAATATTTTAACATCTTCATTTATCTATACATTTGACTGTATTGATACATTAATTTATAACAATATCTTTATTCTTTTTTAAATATGAATCTATAGTTATACCAAATGTTTTATATTTATTCTTTTTTTTTTATACATATTTATGTATATCTACATGTACATAAATATCAATATGAAACGTTATATCTAAATCTACATCCAAGTCTTTATTTATATTCAGACCTAAATCTATGAATATGTTTTAATCTACATTTACATCTATATCTACATAAATACATATCTAATTATTAATCCCGATCTACATCTATATCTATCTTTACATCTATATCTTTATATGTATGTATGTATCTATATCCAAATACATACATATATATATATCTATATCCATGTCTATATCTACATCTAAATATATTTATGTATCTACATCTATATCCATATATGTATCTATATATACATTTAAATCTATATGTGTATTTGTATGGTTATATCTATATCTATATCTATGTTTATACCTATAATCTATATCTATATCTAAATCTATATCTTTATCTATATATTTGTCTATATATATATGTACATCTATATCTATATCTATATCTACATCTACATCTACATCTATATCTATATCTATATCTATATCTATATCT
>SZWC01019107.1:24477-37968 GCA_023375785.1 Penium margaritaceum | reverse complement strand
GTGTGGCCCTACTACCATAGTCCGTATCAGACTATGGGCCGAGCTCAAGTGCTGACAGCGGCTAGGGCGATGCGCGGACTTCTCTATACCATCCCGCGCGAGATCGTCATCGACTTCTGCTCATTCCTTGGCGAGGCGGGCACAGGCACCGGCGTAGATCCACGCGGGGGTTGGGACCTAGCATTATCCCTGCTTGCTGCAAAGACGCACGCCACCCGCGCCGCGCACATCCGTGCCTTTCACTCCCTTTGCCAGGGGCTTGCCGAGCGTGCAACCAACTACGGGCGATGTGCCATGTTCATTTACACGCGCCCTGGGACCTCAGGAGGAACACAACTGTGGGCGCTCCGTAGGATCATGCTCGGGGTTCGCCTTGAGCACACAAATATAATCATACGGTATAGCGATGCCGTGCTCAAGCCCTTTTCGGCCTCATTGCAACTTCTTCCCTGGACGCACCAGCTCTTCCTCCAAGTGACTTCCGCCCGTGAGGAAGCCGTGGCTCATCAGTAGACCTCCATTGCTGCAGCAGTCATTCCATCACAACCGACGCCCCTCATGCAAACTCCTTCTGCATCCTCTGTCTCGTCCTCCTCCTCCCCTTTTGCCCTCATTACTCCGACTCAAACACAGGGTGCCGCGACACAGCACAGGGAAGAATGGGCGACGGAGGCGTGGCTCGGGCCAGCAGCAGCCGCAACAACAACCGTCATCAAGCAGTAGCAAGTTTACGCTCTGTTCAATGTTACAACTATGGAGGTGCCCATCACTACACCGAGTGCCAGCAGCCGCTCGACTGGGCGCGGATCACTCGCGGGCTCGAGGCTGCGCACACACTACGGTCTGCATCAAGTAGCACATCCTTCAGGTGCGCGGCGACCACGACCACAGCAATATCCGCTTCACCACCGGCGACCAGAGGCAATCCAGACCCACGTGACCGCACCATTGCTAAGCTCTAACACCTTCTGGCGCTTCGCTTTCAGGGAGGTGCGAGTGTGTTGTCATAGCCAGGTGGTTCACACACTGTCTGTTCATCCATTCTTGTGGCTCGGGATGACTCGTGTGGGGGGGACAGAGTTGGCATGTGATGACGATGGGCCTGATTGTGCGGACTCGATTCATGAGTCTCACCTTTGTGCCCTTCGTCTTTCCTCCCCACCTGCTGCCCAGCATCTGTCCGAGGCCGAGTGTTCCATTGCCCGTTGTACATTGACGTCCTCTAGTCGTGATCCCGAGGGTACTTGGATTATCGACTCCGGTGCCACTCATCACATGACCTGTCGTCGTAGTGATTTCCTTGTTCTCGGACTTGTTGCATCTGTTTGTTCTGTCCGCACAGGCTCTGGTCAGTCCTTGCCAGTTCATGGTGTCGGGGTCGTCCGTTCCGATGGTTTGTCCGTCCCCTGTACATTTCCAAGGTGCTCTTTGTGCCTAACCTTGAGCTCAGCTTGCTTTCTGTACGTGCTTGCACACTGATGGAACTCTCTGTTGAACACACTACAGAGTCCGCGACTATGACTGCTCTTGACACTCGTAGCGTTGTCCTTCGTGCCTCTGTTGTGGATGAACTGTATCGTGTCTCTTGGAATTGTGCTCCTTGCCCCCCCTCCCCTTCTGCTCGTATTTTTGTCACTAGTGTTCTGTCTCCTGAGCACCAGCGATTGCTTCATCGCTGCCTGTGTCCTGTAGGCTCCAACACTTTGTCGAAGCTCATTCGTATACAGCCTGTCCTCGGTCTTGATGCGGCTTCTTTCGATAAGCCGTCCAAGACCGATCGTCTCTTTTGCGCTCAGGGTAAGTTGCATTGCTGCACCTACCCTGACTCCCGTTCACGCACACTTCCCCCTCTCGAGTTATTCCATTCAAACCTTCTTCGTCCCGTACCTTTCGAGTCTCTGTCCGATCTGGGTCGATACGTCCTGGCCCTGACTAATGACTTCACCCGGATGCGAAGGGTCTACAGCGTGCGCAAGAAGAGTGACGCCGCTCTCGCGGTTCCTCTTTAGCTAGTGTGGCTGAGCGTCAGTCTTGCTACACGTTGCACACCTTCCGCTTGGATCGCGGTGGCGAGTTCCTTGGCGAGATGGACAACTTCTTCGCCGAGCATGGGATTCATCACCAGGTCTCCGCTCCTCTTACTCCTCAGCAGAACGGTGTTTCTAAGCGCTAGAACTGCACCATGGAGGATGCGGTTTGCGCTATGTGGTGTGAGTGCGGTCTTGCGGAGTCCTTCGCTTTTGAAGGGTTTGCTTTCATGACTTCGGTCTGGAACCGCTTCCCGCACGGTCCTCTTCCAGACCACGTCACACCGTATGAGCTCTGGTTTGGCCACCGTGCTGACTTGCGCCTCACTCGCGTCTGGGGATCCTTGGCTTCTGTGTGGTACACGGAGGACCAGCAGGGGTCCAAGGTCTCACCGTGGGGTCGCCTATGCACCTTCGTCGGTATTTCCCTACGGTCAAAGGCTTGGCAGTTTTGGGACCCCATTTGTCATCGCATTGTTGAGTCCCGCGATGCGCTCTTCTTTGAGTCCCTCACCTATCGTGATTTGACTTCAATCACGTCCTTGTCTGTCACACATGTTCCTACATGTGAGGTTTATTGACGGATGGGGGAGCCTACGCCTGCGAGCACCGATCGCCAGGCTGATGTGTCCGTTTGAGCTCCCTCCACTTCTCTGGCGCTTGATGACCCAGCGATCATCGTTGTCGGTCCAAAGCTCTCCAACACCGCCGGATTCTACCATTGCCTCTTCACGCCCCACAAGTATCCATGATCTTGTACCTATGCGTACTCCTGAGACCGTACCTGTGTGCGCCAGTACCGCTGCCTTTGTGACTGGACCTGCCTCACCTGCTCCTACTGTCACACCGAGCTCCATGTCCCCCACACCCGCATCTCCTCACACGGCATCACCAGCTCCCTTGCCTCAGCCCTCCCCAGCTACGATTGTGCCTGTTCTTGAGCCTGAGGTGCTCCCCTCGAGCCTGGGTTACTCTCGTGAGCCTGGCGGTCGCCTTCGACCATTGGACTCCGGAGCTCAGCGGGTGTCTGGTCGCGCACCCAGGCGCTCTACTCGCAGCATCGTGGGTGGAGATCCCGGCACAAAGGCCCTAGGCCTGAGCGTCCGCACTGAGCACGCACAGGTACATCCAGCGTTCCCCATAGGGCACGACCTCGTCACTCGCGAGCTTCACATTGTTTGTGATGTAGTATTCGATCTTGTGGTCATCACACATAGAACTAAGGCGTGTGCTCTTGCCACGTAGAGCTCTCCCTCTATGGTGCCTGACCCGGGCACACTGAGGGAAGCTCTCTCATCATAGGATGCTGACGCTTGGCACGCTGCTTGTGAGGATAAGCCCCGCGCCATCCGAGAGCACGGAGTTTACGAGCTAGTCGACCTTCCACCTGGAAGGAAGGCTATTCAGGTCAAGTGGGTCTTCCGTAAGAAGGTGAACCCGGATGGCTCACTGGAATGCCACAAGGCTCGCTTGGTCATCAAGGGGTACTCTCAGATTGAGGGCATCGATGACACTGACACCTTTGCCCTTATCGGCCGCATGACCTCAACTCGAGCTCTATTCGGTGTAATGGCTTAGTAAGACTGGGAACAACACCAGATGGATGTGAGCAATGCGTTCCTCCATGGCTCTCTAGATGAGGAGATTTATGTGGCTCAGCCACCCGGCTTTGAGGACGATGACAAGGTCTAGCTCTTGCGCAAGTCCTTATACGACCTCAAGCAGTCTCCTCAGTGTTGGAACCAGAGATCACTAGCACCCTGACTCAGGCGGGATGTGTACAGAGCGAGGTAGATCCCTCTCTCTTCACCCGACGGACGCCTGAGTGATTCACCGTCATCCTGACCTATGTCGACGACCTTCTGATTGTGTCTCCTTTATTGGAGGTCGTGAAGGAGGCCAAGACTGTCCTCCAGACTGCCTGTAGGATGGAGGACCTTGGTCCTCTAGCGGTGTATCATGGCATGGAGATCGTGCCAGACCGCAGAGGTCGTACTGTACTACTACATCAGGCACAATACTCACGTGTTATGGGGGAGCGCTTCAACGACGTTCTCGGCGCAATGTCCACGACTTCCACACCTTTTACACCTGACCGGCAGGATGCCCTGAAGGTTGACGATCCCACATAGCTGGGGGAGACAGTGGATGTGACCCTGTACCTCCCTCTCATCGGATCTCTAATGCACCTGGCCACTACCACACGTCCTGACATCGCATTTGCCGTCAACCTCCTTGCCCAATTTTCGTAGGCTCCACGCGTTAGAGCCCTTCACGCGGCCCTGCGAGTGGTGCGGTACGTGGTGTCCACAACGTACCTCGGATTCTACTTTCGCCGGCAGTGTTCGGTGGTCCTTGACGGCTACATCGAGAATGACTGGGCCTGGAGCCCAGATGGACGCAGTCGCACCGGTTACGTGTTCCTGCTCAGTGGGAGCGCAATGTCCTGGCGCAGAGAGAAGCAAGGCTTCATTGCACGTAGCTCATCGAAGGTAGAGTACATTTCTCTGGGTGTAGGTGCTTCTGAGGTGGTATGGCTGTAGCGCCTGTTCTATGAGCTTGGCCACTCAGTACCCACCATTGTGCTTCGCTGCGACAACCAGAGTGCTCTTGCCATTGCGGAGAACTGTAGTGTCTTTCATGCTTGCACGATGCACATTGCGGTTGAGCACCACTTTGTACGTGATCTGGTGGACCGACACGTGATCTCCTTCTTTTGGGTTGGCACTGACATGCAGCGTGCTGACTTCTTGACAAAGGCACTAGCACGCGGAAAGTTCCTGGTGGCCATTCGTTCTGTTGGACTTGGCCCCTTGCCTAAGAGTGGTTGAGTGTGGGGTGTGTCCATGTCCGTGCCACATTTATCGTTGCACTTGTTTGTGTACTCGTCTACTTGTTGCACGTGTATGGACATGCATACCATCGGGTCATGGGGGAGTGTTGTAATTTGTGACGTTCCCGTTGACATGTACAGTTTACTATGACCACTCGGCCGTGTCCATTCTCGTGCAGATCCCTGATGCTCAGCCTAGAGGCACCGATGCGCCATCTGGTGGCAGACTACCATCCTGGAGCTGACTGACGACCGTTCCAGAGCTCTTGACGCTACCCGGGACCTCCTGCAGTGTTTCTGCAATACACAAGAGTTTATCGGTGGACTGGCCGTGGGCCCGATTTGCATGTTTTTGCATTGTGTGTCCACCGCTTCATGCCAGATGCATGCATGTCATTGGCTTTTGATTGTGCACGTCTAGGTTCAGACGGCGTAGCGTTCTGATATGTCTGCGCAAAGTCACGGCCAAAACAGTGGTTTTGGGCTGGTTTTAGGACAAATCTTGCACTACCGCGTGCGACACCCGCCGTGCACCGCGGCAGGTACTTATGCCATGGATCTGTCATTTTTCATCTCTCTCTACAAATGTTATTGAAGCAATCTGACACTTTGCCTTATGTCTTCTAGCCAGACCCTTGCCGGTGTGTGCACGACTTGTGACTGTTGTCACCGTCTGACCAGGCACTGATGCCTAGTCGGCGGCTGTGTCGCTAGGAAGCTTCCACACATCTTCTTACACACGTCTATGATGAACTTCGCAAAATAAAACATGATCTTTGAGAAGTTTGGATGAATTTGGAATGTTTCCTTATGTTATAAAAAGACAAAGTGACGTAATTCTAGGCAGAAATTAATTCATTTACCTTCTTGTATGACGGTGGTTGATTTTTTTCTTTCAATTGCATTTTGACCCTGTTTGAAGCCGGGTTCATGAGTCTCAAGAGTTAAGCATGTTGCCTAGTCCCGTGAAACAGGATCGGGCGAGGCCAAGGAGGAGCGATCTCGAGGGGAAAAAACAATGTTAAACTCCGCTCGCTTATGGACTAGAGGGGTTGTACCCAACCCAACATACAGTCTTTATCCTTTTGTCTTGGCGTTGGACTAGTCATTTTGTACTATCCGGGGTCTATCCAGACATCTAGGTCGATGTCCATGAATTCTTTTTTTCTTCTGGGCCGATTCTGACTAGGCGTTCGCAGACATGGGGGGGCATCTAGTGCGACTGATTCTTGTACCCTGATTGGTGGATGTGTCAGAAAAATGACCGATCCACCATTCACGATATTCTTGAAGCATCTTTTGGCCACGAACCGGTTGTAATGTGTTACTATGTTACCCTCAAAACTCCAAAATCAACTTTTCACCAAAGCAACGCACATCGCCTTCCCGTGCAGTGCACAAGAAGGTAGAGTACACATGCGCACCACACATAACTTCCACAGCTGGTGGAAGCACTATGGACTTTACAAGCTGTAAACTTGTCTGGGGGGTCGGGTTCAATTCCCAGGCTTGTTTTGGTGTCTAGGGTACCCTCCCGCTCCCACCGGTCATGACGACGGGAAAAAACAAGGTTCAAATGCTGCATTAAGGTGCACTGGGTTATGTAGTATTACTACGATAGTAGCATATGGAGATTTGGACAAAAGGGGAACACAAAAGAAACTTGTGAGTGAAGATCGAGGAAACAAAATAGGGCAAATATATCGGAGCTGTTGCGATTGCACCACGCACCCACCCGGACTGCCAAACGAGAATCGTGATGACGGAAAGTACCTGTTTCGACAGCGAATATCCAAGCAATGTCAAGAATTTTGATGTCTAGTTTATGACGAGTTCTAACAGCCACTGTATCGACGACTGCTACCCTATAAGTTGCCCATCTTATATGCCGATCGAAAGGCCAATTGACCGTGAATAGTGAATCGTACATGGCTGAAGAGAATACGAGACCCTTCCATCCGACTTCGCATCCACGCGCGCCACTTCTGAGCCACGTACCTCCTACCCTTGCATCCGCATTACTTCGATAGGCTCGCCGATGGAAAGTGCTCAGCCGCCCGATAGAAGAAAATGCAGCTATCGAACGGCCAAACGCCTCCGTTGGTGACCCCATCAATGTATTGCGGACGCATGGAATCTCTCCTCAGTGCGACTATCTCCCTGCGTGGCAAGTCAACAAGATTTTTGCTTAATTTGTTTTCAATGGCCATAGCGATTTGCAGTCGCATATAGGCATCTGACAGAATAGCGCCTCGACTACAAGCCTCTCCTCTACACCAGGATAAGTTTGAGCATCGCGGACTGGTGTCAAAAGGCGGGCGTGACTCGGGGTCAAAAGTAGGGTCGAACTGGGCACCTCGTATTAATTTATTGAATAAAACAACCAAGTAAAAACACCAGCATCAGTTTTTTAAGAGTAAGTTCAACTTTCATGGGTTCTATTAATAAGTTTGACTTCTTTTCAAAGTACTTCCAAATGTGCAACGGGTCGAGTCTCCAGCTCCTGATCTGAAGTCATCGTCGCAGTTTGCAGAATGGCATTCTCAGTCCGCGTCAGGGGTTTACCCCCTTCGCAAGACTGAGGGGAAATCGTCATCAACGACCCAGAGCAGGGACACGGGAATATTTCGAGTCTCCGGAGGCCCATTTCCGTTTTAAACCAAACCCCTAGTTTTGGGACCCAAACTGGGGGTTTATACCTCGAACTCATGTGTTCGCACGAGTTGTTTCGTTTGCTTTATGTCAAAGTTTCATCGTAAACGAACTTCAATATATGTTTTGTCGTTCTGGCGTAAAATCGTTGCGTGCAAGGTACGCTGGCGACTTCGCGCCAGTTGTTTTTCCACCTCACCCTCGCTCCACCTATCCCTCGTCCTCTTTTTCTCGTTTGCAAGGAGGGCGAGGGGGGGCGAGGGCACGAGGCCATGAGACCTCGCCCTCGAGGCCCTCGTGGCCCCTCCGCCGCCAGTCGGGCTGAGGCCGCGATCGGCGGCTGGCGGCTAGCTGGCCGGTGGCCGGCCGGTCGCTTGGCCGGCCGCCTGCCGTCCAGCCGGCCGGCAACGAGCTGGCCGCTGACCAGCCCTCGCTGACGCGAGGGGTGATGCGCAACCACCCCTCGCTTCAGCAAGGAGGGAGGGCCGAACAGGCCCTCCCGCTACATTCCTCCCCACTTATTATGAACCATCCCGATTCATGAACAACAAGTAGGATTGTCAGTCACTGAATCATCAACATTGTGAAAGAAAATCAATGATTTCAATCACCAGCTAAACATGAACATGTGCATGGTACTTAGACCTAAGCTGCAGCTTGTAGGTCAGCACGGCTAGCATCCTCCCCCCTTCAGGCTGGAGCGTCTGCGCGACAACCATGTTGGACGTCCCCAACCTCTTATATTCACTATCCATGAATACTACCCTGTGGGAATGTTGCTCACATTTTCCGCGTTCAAGTGGTACCTCCTGCCACGCGTCGATCTGTGCGAGCTGCAAGCTCGCCCCAGCACTCATTGACCACCCTTATGGGCAATCGAGATTCGGGCTCCCATGAATTATGTTCATGTCCACAACTGGCCCAATAAACAAGGTACTCCCTGACAACGCACGATCGAAGAGTACGCTCTTGGTGCTGGAGTAGGCGAAGGACCTCGTATTGGCCGTCGGCAACCAGGATTGCTGGCGGTGGCTCAACAGTTCCTTCTGCCGTGTATGGAGCCAGCAGACTCACATGAAATACGTCATGTATCTTCGTACTCGGCGAAAGTAGCAATCAGTATGCCACTGGCCTGATGCGTGCCATAATGGAGAACGGCCCAATCCACTTCGGTAGAAGTTTTCTTGCCCCTGGCGACTTCAACCGAAGGTTTTTAGTGCTAAGCAGCACTTTGTAACCGATGTCAAACGACACCTCCCAGCGACCTTTGTCGGCATATGCCTTTTGTCGCTGCCGAGCTGCTTGAAGGTGACCCTTCGCCTCCTATAACAAGAGTCGATGCACTTGGCAAAGGCTTGAGCGGAAGGAACCTGCCCTCCTGTACTCCCACTCTTCACCAATGAAGAGGGTGCCACTGGATGCCGACCACTGTTCAACATGAACGGTGTGAACTGTGTGGACTCGTTCACCGAGTTGTTCACCGCAAACTCTACCGGTGCTAGGAATTCGTCCCAATCATGCACGGCAGGCTCCACGTACATGCGGAGTATCTGCTCTAGAGTGCGATTCATGCCCTCTGTTTGTCCGTCAGTTTGAGGGTGAAATGTTGTTGACATTTGCGATTCACTGCCAAAGTACTCGTGCATCTTTTGCCAGAACTTACTAGCAAATTTTCGATCTCGATCGGAGATAATGCGCAACGGCAAGCCGTGGTACTTTACAATACCCTCAAAGAAGAGACGAGCCGTCTCCTCTGCGTTCACGTTAGTGGTTGTAGAAATGAAGTGTGTCATCTTCGTCAAAAGATTCACAACCACTAGTATTGCATCATGGCCACGGGTCGTGTCCGGAAGACGAGTAATGAAGTCCATGCTGACGCACTCCCATGGAGTCCCAGGAATGGGAAGCTGTTGGAGGAGTCCGGCAGGCTTCTTGTTGCTAGCCTTATTCCGAAGGTATGGGTCGCATGTCATGTAGTATATACGGACATCAACACTCCACCCTGGCCACCAATAGTGGTCCGAGAGTGCCCGTCCGGTCTTTCGGGGTCCCACATGACCTGCTACCTGCGGGTCGTGGAACTGGGCGATAACCTTTGCTCGAAGGTCTCCCGAGTTGGGCATTACAACTTGTTCTCCGTGCCAGAAGATTCCTGCGGCCTCCACCAAGCCGTACTTATCCAGATTTCGGGAGCTTGAAACAAAGAATCCACACAGTATCCCATCCGGATCCCGTTTACAAAACCGTTGTAATGGATAATCTCTTGTGGTGGTTGTTGCAGAGGTGCAGGGGGATCTGGTGGTTGTGCTGTCGTGTTGCAATGGCCATAAAGCACCCACATATTCAGTGGTTGCTTTAATTTCCACAGGCTGTCGGCTGAGCAGATCGGCCACATTGATGCGTCCTGGCCGATATTCCCATGCGAACGAGAATCGACTCAGGTATTCACTCCAACGCGCCTACCGTCTTGACAAGTTCGGTTGCGTTTGGAAAAACACCAATGGATTATGGTTAGTCACGACTGTCACACCCCCTTCAGCACCCTCGAGGTAGCAACGCCACATCTTGAAAGCGTGTACTACCGCAAGGAGCTCTTGATCCCCAGTCGTGTACCGCGTTTCCACGGGTATGAGCTTGCGGCTCTCATACCCAACAGGGTGACCGTTCTGCATGAGGATGGCTCCAAGTCCTACTACCGACGCATCACATCGAACCTCCCACGGTTGCGATGGATCCAGAAGAGCTAGGACGGGCGCCGTGGATAGGAGCTCTTTGACCTTGAGAAAAGCGTTCTTGCAATCATATGTCCATTCCCAACGCACATCTTTTCGCGTGAGCCTGGTTAGCGGTGCTACCAGGGTCGAATACCCTTGCATAAACCGTCGAAAGTAGTTTGCAAGGCCGAGGAAAGACCGTATCTGCCCAACATTCTCGGGACGTGGCCAATCCACAACGGCTTGGACCTTTCGTGGATCGACACGGATGCCATCCTTGCCGACGATGTGTCCAAGGTATTCGAGTTCATCTTGTGCAAACTTGCACTTGCTCACTTTTGCATAGAACTTATGTTCCCGAAGGATTGCGAGAACTTCGCGCAGATGTTCTATGTGCTCTTCCATTGATTTGGAGAAAACCAGGATGTCATCCAGGTAAACCAAGACAAACTGTCTGAGTTGCTTGGCAAACGTTCGGTTCATTTCTCCTTGGAAGGTTGCCGGGGCATTCATAAGCCCGAAGCATAACACTCGGAACTGATAGTGTCCCATGTGCGTTCGAAACGCGGTTTTGGGCACATCATCTTTCGTGATGCATATTTGATGGTACCCTTTAGACAAATCCAAGGATGAATATACTTTTGCGCCTTGGAGTTGGTCAAAAAGGTCCTCAATCCGCGGTAAAGGGAATCGATTTTTCACCGTCAGCTTGTTCAACGCCCGGTAATCCATGCACATGCATAAACCACCATCTTTTTTGTTCACAAAAAGGATCGGCGCACCGTACGATGACCTACTGGGCTCGATCCACCACTTTGCAAGGTACTCTTTGATTTGGCGTTTGGCCTCTTGCATTTCTGCTAGGCTAAGGTGATACATGGGTCTAAACGAAGGAGTCACCTCCGGTTGAAGTGGAATCGTGTGGCCCATGTGTCTTTCTGGTGGAAGCCCAGCCGGTGGGTCTTGGAATACATCTGAGAACTCCGCCAATAGAGATCTGATCTCTTGTGGCGTGCCTTCCGTCACGTCGTCCTCTACTTTCTGCAGCTGAGCCAAGAAGTATTGACGACCTTGTCGATTATGTCTCTTGACCTACATTGTAGACAAGTTGGCCTGGACTTTGAGTCGGGTCGGTGATTTTCCGTACTCGGAATCAACGTAAAGTGGTCTTGTCCTTTTCGAAAGATCAAACGCTTTGATTCAAAACACATTAGAGCCTTGTTGTCACGGAGCCAGGGATCGCCTAGCACCACGTCAAACAGGTCAAGAAGGTTGAGTACCTTGAACGTGACACTCTGTGTGTACCCTTGAATACAAATTTTCGCTTTACAAGTACCGATCACCGGTACCGTACGGTTGTCACCGACAACAGCTGCGCCATTCGATGGCTCGTACTTCAGGCCAACCTGTCGGGTAAAGCCAAGGCTAAGAAAAGAGTCGTCCCCTCCAATATCAGCCAGTACATCCACGGGAGCACCACCTAGGTGTCCTTTGAACTGCATCGTCACGTTGCCTCCAATCTTCCGAGTGAACAGACTCAACGACGGTAAGCTGAGTTTGTGATAAACACGGAATCTGTACGACGGGCGTCGCAACTCCCATGATTCACCCACTCGAGTCCACATCTTGTGGGCACGTGTGAATTCAGCTAGCACCTTCCAGTCTTGTAATTTGACTGGGTCAAAATCGTCAACTAAGGATACAACAAACATGATTGAACTCATTGTTTTGAGGGCGTTTGATTCAATCACTCTGTCACACAACTCTTGCACAGTGGTCGGTGTCGCCACCACTAAGCATGTACGATCATGCATCTCGTCCAGGGATGCAAGGTTTAGTGGGCAATGTCGGTCAGCAAGTGTAGAATGCGGTTCAACAAGAGGAGAAAACACAACACAGAAATTTGAACTCGTCAAAAACTCAAATTGTTTAACATCCTCATCTGAAAACATGAACCCACACTCGTGATCCTGTTTTACCCCTGAGTGGTCCCCACTGACGTCACTCAGGGGTGGGGAAAACCCGTCCCACGGCCCTGTCCGTTACCACGGCCGGGTCCATTGCGGCGACCGCGACCCTGTCCACGGCCCTGTCCGCGGCCTCCTACTGCACTATCCCCATGAGGTGCTACTGCTGCAGCTAACGCCGCGGCCTCTTGTCCACCTCCAGCAGCCTGAGGATACTGAGCCCTAAAGTGGCCCGACTGCATGTAGTTGTGGCAGAGCCCTTCGCGGAAGGATGTGTTGGGACGCTCACGCGCCTCCTCCAGCTCGTCATTCTCGCGGCTGCGCTTGTTGTTGGGATCCTTGTATCCACCAGCCTTCTTGGCTGGAGGGTTTGCAGGCTGCTTGCCCTTGGCCCCGCCTCGTTGTCCAGCTGACCCACCAGCCCTTGCAGTGTCCATGCGCATGTCGCGGCCTTGCTGTGCCCGTGCATTCGGCAGTGCATCAGAGTAGTGCTTCAGGTTCGTCGAATACACTTCGCTCATGTAGTCGCGCAACGCCCTCCAACTTGTCCAAGCTTGGCCAGTGGCTGTCGTGGTGGTCTTGTCATTCAGCTTCTCGCTGGCGAGACCATCACACAAGTACTCCAGCAACATGCACTCCGGGTACTTGAAGGTCTGAGTCCCATCGCCCTCAGTGAAGCTTTCGGCTTCTTCCACGAGTGCAGCGAACTCGCTCAAGTAGGATTAAAGCGAGCAACCCAGCTGCCTAAAGTCCTTGATCTTGTGGAAGGCGCGCTGCGCCTCCTCACGTTAGGTGCACTTCTTGCGCATGATCGCGTAGAAGGCGTCCCACGGCATGGGCTGCCACTCGAGGTGCGGCTGCTGCGCGGTCCACTCCTTCACCACATACTTGAAGAGTTTGTCTTCAAGCAGCGTCATGGCAAGGTCGCCCCACTGGCCGAGTGGAGCCTTGTGGACACATAAGACGTGCTCCATGCGGTTCAGCCAGTCGGTCAGCTTCACGCCCTTCTAGAAGATCTCCACACTGTGGAGGAAGGACGTGTTCATAACCGACCCCGAAATCGTCGAGGTAGGCAAGTCGTCGCTGCCACCAGCAGTGGCATCCGCAGCTGCGGTACGTTGTGCTTGCTGTTACATCGGCACCTGGGTCTCGCTCTGCAACGCCTTGTCGAGGTCGTTGCATTGGCGGCTTGCCTCATGGGCGGCCAAGCGCTACAGCTGGCGATCACGGTCAAGGTCCGCGATGCTCTGCCCGACGTGGGCTAGCAGGTTTGCGAACGCGAACCTGAGCTCTGAAGT
>SZWC01019105.1:5224-16011 GCA_023375785.1 Penium margaritaceum | reverse complement strand
ATGGTGGCAATGCACATTATACTTGTAGTTGTATATTCTCTCAACACTAGTGTGTGAAAAATCATATGAGCAATCAGAATACTACAGAGTGATGAATTTCTTAACGAAGAATCCCCCATGCTTGACCAATGTTGACCCCCCGTCTTCTTCCCTCTATGGTCTAACTTGTTGAAAAAGGACACTCATAAACGGATCCATGTTTTGTTTCCTTTCAATGTGTCACATTTTGAGGTATAATGTTTTGAATCGGACCAGGTAAAATCCACCTGTAAACACAGAGTCTCGGTGTTGTATTTTTGCCCCTTAACATGCCCGAGGCGACGCCTCGACGCATTGACAAGCTGCTGGAGGAGGAAAATCCTTGTAATTTACTCTAGCTGCCTAAGTATTGCTCCAACACTGATGAGTTGCTGAATATGGTGGAAGCTGTTTCACCAACATCCAACAAGTAACAAGGAAGATATAGGCTTCCAAACTTGGGGTACGTGTGGTAGCTCCGGGAGTCGGCCGCGATTCGAGTGTCAGTGGGAAATCAACCAGAATAAGAAAACAAGTGTCCATTTGGGTATCTAGTCCCGGAAGACTAGCAAGGCGTCCCGTGGATAAGATCCACCAGAACCATTAATGCAGGTTGTTACTGAAAGACTACAAAAATCCTGGCTCAGAGTCTCAACGGGCAACATCGTGCATGTCGGTAACTGAGCTGCTAGATTGGGGTGTCGCGCTTTGACTGACGTAGCGGGAGCTACATTTAACCAAATTGCACGCGATTTGGTGCGTTGGGAAGCTTGTGACTAGTCCTATAACTCGTCAATTCATGTCCATGTTAAAAAACAAATGCAAAACTGCGTTATTCCCTTCACAACAGTGACTGTCTCACAGCTCTATCCAACTCCCACAAACATAACATGAGGCGACAAAAAAACTCACGCTTAGACTCAGAACTTGCACAAAACAGAAGACAGTGAACACGAGTGAAGCCTCTTTAGGCCACATTGGAACTGTCATCACACAGCCGCAGTTTCTGACACTCGGCACCAAATGAACATCATAATCTAAATCTCCTCTTGTGAAATTGGGGGACTTCATGTGAAGGATGTTGGAAAGACCAATAGATTTCTATCAATTTTCATGGATTCTATTTTAGAACAAACAGAGCCGATGCAAAAACTCAAAAAATCTGGCCTTGAAGCTGGCCATTTTTCATTTTAAGGTCAGCTACAAGTAGATGTTTTTAATGGGGCCACTTTGGCTCATACACCTGATCTTAAAGTGAAACTTCAATATGTGACCGGAAAAATCTGTTCCACTCCCAACAAGTCGACCATGTGCAAACTCAATGCACATGGAAATATAGGCCAAGAATTTGGGCTGAAAATGCATGTGAATTAAGCTGAAAAAAAACAAAATGTAGTCGATGTTGAAATTCCGATATTAACACGGTGTACACCTCTTAAGGCACACCTGGTACACATGCCTCTTACATTGTTTGTGGGGGGCAGTAGGAGGAGAATGTGTCTGATTCAAGGAGAACATTAAATGAATTTTATTTGAAAATTTGTGCATATGGGTAAGAGAAAAAAAAATCTCTTGCTATACATGGTCCCCTTCACTCTCTGGATACATTGAATGGTCTTTAATGGAAGGGGAAGGAACTGGTTTGTAGAGTTGAGGTGGAGTTTGTCACACATGTGAAAAACTCTACCTAACTCTAAAAACCACCATATTAACTCTAACTCCCAAAGGATTTTGGAGTTATAATTAAGCACAAAATACATACGCGAGAGGTTTTGTGTACATCAGACGTGGATAGGTGTTTGGAAGACTCCAGGATAAAGGAACAAAACAAATGTATGATGAGGGAGCAAGAGGGAGAGGATTTGGCAAGAGGTCTAGGAGGGGGAAAGAGGTTGAGGAGAAGGAAGAGGAGAAGGGAATTCTATGAGGGAATTGGCTGAGGAAGTGCGCATCTTCATTGTAGTGGAGCCAACCCTGACGTATGTTAGTGTTTAGTCAAATGCTTGCTTTTATGGAGAGCTTGGATAGATTGGGTGGAAGGGATTGAGAGGTGGGAGAGAAGGGAATATGAAATAAGGAAATAGTATGAGGGGATTATATGAGACAGTGTATGTTTGGATGATTCTATTGTGTGGTACACTGTTCATTATTATACTTAGTTTTAGTTGACACAATGGGAGCGAGGGGGTGAATAAAGGGAGGTGGGATCAAGGGAATTGTATGAGGCAAGTTTTTTGGAAGTGGACATCTTGATAGCAGAGAAGCCATTCTTATTGTACACTAGTGCGTGCTCCAATGCCTTGTTTTCTGGAAATTTGGGATTGATTAGGCAGAAGAAAGAAAGAGATGGGGGAAGCGGGAATGAAACATGGAAGTGACAAGAGGAGAATGTACAATAACATCAACATTGTAACATAAGTAGTGTATGCTCTCTGGTTTACATTTATATTTTGGTTCACCATAGTGGGAGGGGTTTGGTTGATTGGGAATGGGGGGAGAAAGGAAGTGTATGAGGGGATTGTGTGAGGAAGTGCATATTCTGGAAGCAACCGAGAAACTCTTTGTTTACACTAGTGGATGGTTGAATGTTTGGTTTTGTGGAGATTTTTAGTGGATTGGGTAGAGGAGAGGTTAAATTTGGGGAGTATGGATCATAAAAGTTATACGAGGAGAATGTAAGAGAGAATGTACATCTGGATAATACTAGTGTATGCTACATTATTCATCGTTGTACGTATTTTTCATCTACATAGTGGGAGGGAGTAGGCAGATTGAGGGAGGGAGGAGGCAGAAGGGAACTTTATGAGGGGATTGAATGAGGAAGTGCACGTTTCAATAGAAGTGGTTCCACTGGTGAAGTAAACTAGTCAATGGGAATATACATGGTATTCTCTAGATCTTGGATGGATTGGGTCGAAGAGAGTGAATGGTTGGCAAGGGGAGGGGGTAGAAGATAAAACTTTCATAAGGAACATGACCTGCCAACTTACACAATCCTTCATACACATGCCTCATACACTTTGACATTCTTTACCCTCTCCCTCACCCCCATCTCTCCCCCCTCCCATGTCAACTGGAAAGTGTTGGTAAGGAGTGCATGAGAGAGTGAACAAGTTTTAGTATGAAGAAGACATGCATGAATACACACATGTGCACATGGGGAAAAGGTCGTAATATTTCTTTATGAGGGTGTATGAAATACGTTATAATAGAAAACATGAATATTTCCTGATAGAACACACAATTTCACGCAAAAAAGAAATTCATTGAAAAGTTAAGTAATCAAATTCACAAGTGTACTACTTCCACTTAATGTCACTTATTGAATGGTATTGTTCTTTACATGCATGCTGCAATAAATTTTTGTCTTTTGACGATTCCCCTCTTCCACCTCCTCCCCCTTGGAAGGTGGAGCTTGTATGAGGGAAGTATATGATAGAGGGAACAAAAATTATTATGCATGTTACATGTAAAAATAACCTTGTGTACAGAGAGAAGAAGTTTCGTAGAATTGGTTCAAAGAAGTATGGAAATTTCATGTGAGAAATGAGTAGTGTGTATTTAGAAGAAATCTCATAAAGACATTGGTTTCTCAGATACAAATTCCTACTTTTTAAGTAAAATCGCACTTTTCCAGTGGTACAATTCTTTATACACATGCCTCATACACTTATGTCTTTTAGACCCCCTACTCCCCCTCTCCCCTGAGTTGAAAGTGTACATGGGGAGTGTGTGACAAGGTGAAAAAATGTAACTTTTAGAATCCATGGAGAAAGACACTTTATCACATAGAAGAGAAAGGTCATAGAATTATATGAAGTGGGTGTATGAGAGTTTGCAAATCAAAATGTATGAATACTTCATGCGATAATACATTAGTTTACACTGAGAACATCTATTAAGGGTGATGGTTTATCAAGCACACAAGTGTATTTTTTCAACTTACATTCACTTGTTCAGTGGTACATTTCTTCCTGCAAATTCCTTGTACAATTGTTTTTTGGCAACCAACCCTCTTCCCAACCCTCTCCCCTTGTCAAGTGGAAAGTGTATGAGGGGAGTGTATGAAAGAGTGAACAAAAAAAGGATGAAGAATTAATGGAAAATACACTTGTTTACAAAGAGGATTTTCTTAAGAATTTTCATGAAGAAACAAATGGTATTTCCATGTGAAAACATTTTAGTGTACATTGTGAAGAAATTTCATGGAAATTCTGGGTTTTAACATACATTAGTATATTGTTTAAAAAACCATCACGTGTTTAGTGATCCACTCCTTCAGACATGTACCTCATACAATTATGTCTTTTGGAACCCCCCCCCCCCCTTCCAAGTGGAAATTGTATGAGAGGATTCTATGTGAGAGTGAACAAAGATTAACATGAAAAAGACATGCACATGTGCACTTGTATACAGAGAAGAGAAATCTTGTCCATGTGGTGTCACATCATGTACATGAATGTGTACTTCATGTACTTAGTCAATTGCTACATGATATACTCCCTCGTAAACTAACCTGATGCACTTTTTTTACTTGGAATATCCTCTATATCCTCCTCTCTGTCTCATATGTTTTACATAGTTGTACAAGAATGCAAAATCTTCGATATGAAACACATCTTAATCCTATAACTTAATGTTGTGAACATATGTGGTTTCAAAGAAGGTTCGTAGGAATATCTTCTTTTGTATATAGAGCACCAATAAGCTACAAGGAAGCATCTACAAAGGTTGAAACACTGTATAGAAAGTGCATTAGAGCTTAACTGATGCTTACAAAATATGATGTTAGGTGATGTACACAGTTTTGATGGTGTATATATTTGGGGTGATTGGGTCTAAATGAGATTTAATATTGACCAAGCACTTGATTTATGTAGAAACATCATTCAAATGACAATTTATCATATAGTTATCGTAAATATGCAAATCAGCAATGGCGTTGGATCTTGTGGACTCAACATTCGAGGTAGCATAGCCAAGTGTTTCACTATGTGTACTAACTATTAGAGCCACAGAATGAACTTGCAAGGTGAATGATCATGATATTTCAAAAGCTTGAGTGCTAGTTAGAAACGATGCTCAAACACCAGCTTCATTCATTCATCGTGTGAATAAAAAATTTCCTTGCGTCACTTGTGCATACTAAAATAACCGAATGCATGTGTGTGTGTGTGTGTGTGTGTGTGTGTGTGCGTGTGTACTATGTTTCTGTCAACAAGAAATCATGAAGTTCTTTCTCCTCCATCATGTTGGATAGCTGTTTCAAAGACTTTGAGAATAAAATATTTTGAGAATAAAATGTTTTCTACTCATGAGATGAAGCAAGAAACAACTAAATGGCCTTCTGTACTAGATACATCAAGATCAAGGTTAAGGGTATGGTAATGGTTTTGTGTCTCACTTACACACCTTCAGCATTGACAGATAACTTTTCAATATTGGTGCCAATGCATGCATCAACAATATCCACTTGTTTCATTGTGCTTCTCCAAAGTGCATCCTCACAATGGAGGAGCATAATGCACACCAGTTAAAACATTCTATACCTTGTAGAGGGATGTTTTCCAAAAAAAGTCATCTACACCTTTGTTGTCCATACAACACACCTTCTACGGAGCATTTCTTGTAGCACATGAATCTTTATGGATCAAGGAAGGAGTTCACATTTTCAAAGTCTTCAAACCATTTGATCGTACAAGTTTGGACGAGCCAAATGTGCAAATGTGGCTTAAGAATTTGAACTTGCATTTCACCACTACTGAGGTAAAAAACAAGAAGACGACGATTTAATTTATAGCCAGGATCTTGAATCACAGATTACTAGGTTGTTGTTTAATCTAAATGAGAGCAACATTGGAAGGATATCGTTGCGGAAAAATCAATGGCTCATGATAGTCCTCTCACACTTCTCCCATCATCTGCATGTGTTCTACCTCATGAGTGGATCAATCTAATGTAGCAAGATTTTCTTACTCCACCAGACGACTGGAACAACCTCTTGTCTGCCATTCTCACACATTTTAAGAAATAAAATGCAAGGTATAATCTCCAACAACTACAAAAACAGACCAACATGGGAGAATCAACATGTAAAATCATTTCTTGCAGCGAAGACAAACTTTTTCACTACATCAACATACTCAGAGACGATATCCCCATAATAAAAGAAATGTCTAGAAAAACAATTGCAAGTGATTTCACCAGCGGATTGAATCCTCATTGTCGATTTCAATGTTGAACAAATAAATTCAATGGATAGAAATCCCAAGCACAACATTCTTATTGTGGAAAAAGGAAGTCATTGCAAAAACAAAGCTCCACTCTAATGGAAATTTAAACCATCAACCAATAAATCAAATTTATTTTTTTTACTTGCAAACCTTAAGGCCATGTTTGTATGGTTTTACACAAATGCAAAGTGGGGAAAAAAAAAGGACGAGAAGTCATAGGAAACAGCATAAGATTCCAGAAATGGTATAAGGCAAGAGAAGATGATGAATCCCCTGTCCATTTGAAACAATATCCACCAATGAATTGCCCAAATAGATGACCCATAGTACCATAGAGGGAAGCTTTTAAGGTCACAAATTTTGACGAGTAGAAAAAAGACCAGCCGGTGATAATACTAAGAGTGTGATTGAGGGGTTACAAAAGTCACAACATGATACTGATTCTAATGAATGAGAGGACCTCTATCATTAATACGATGATTTAGGATTCGAGTTAAAAGACTGATCTAGTGGCATTTGAAGGAAATGTTGTATGGATGAATTCAAGTACATAAAATCTTTTAGGAATGTAGGATGCGACAATTTGGAGAGAGACACCAAATGTTCATCTTTGGGTGATTCATCTTAGATGAGCACAATTGAAAATTTGACTGAACCAATGGCAAAATTCAATTGAGCATGAAAAACATAGGGAGACGATTGATTCTGCTCAAATGACCCTTGATGCAACGATAACTACAAGAGCGAGTATAGTGGGAGGCAGTAGAGGAGCTTTCAGCAACCACATAAGGTTTGTGCATGGCTTAAGTCACCATATACGTGGCAAATAAACACTTCCAGTGAGAAAATTGAGCATGTCTTATCCGCATGGAATATGGCTGAGGGCACAATTATGGAAAATGGCATAACGGAAAGACTAGTGAGACTAAAGACTAGTGATTTCATAGCAAAAGAATGCTCAAGGAAGCCTTTTGATGAAGAACCATCAACTAATGTAGCAAAACATCAATGTGAAGAAATGTTTCGGCAAGGGTTGATTCCTCCATGCACATCACCATACATAACCTTGACAAGTTATCAAAAAATTGACTAGCTTATGAAACAATGTGTTCATTGCCATACACTAAAAACCATCAACTGCTATCCTCTTCCACGAGCCAATTTTTTTTTAATAAACTTCAAGAATTGAGGATTCACACAAAAAAAAACAACGATCTACAAAGCGGTTATTCAAACATATAAATACCACGCACGGACATCAAGGAGACTCCATTGCAAGTTTTATGTGGACAAGTTAAGTTAATTTTTCTTTGAATTGAATCATGAATTTGAAATCAACGTTCATGGTGGCAGTTGGAAAATGTTCTCACCATACATTGCCACATGTGTCATCTTCTACATTCAAAAGATCTTTCTATGTATTTACGTACTAGAGTTGCATAAGTGACTTCTCCCAAAGTTTATGAAGATAAAGATTAAATGGAAGGTTATGAAAGCCAAATTTAGTTAAAGATGAATCTAGTTTTATGTAACAACATAGATAGACTACGATGGATCTAAAAAATATGGTGAAAGTTTCTATTTAACTAATTGTAATGGATGATGAAGAAAACTGATTGTTCTTGAAGAACTTAAACTGCGACGGTCAATGTTTAAATGATTAGGCTCAATTTTAGTACCTCTCTATGGACCCGCTAAAAAACCAATGAGTGGAAATTGGACAATTGTAGAGCATAATTTTTCATTCCTTTGAGAAACATACTCATTTTGTTCCCTAGCTGAGAATTTCCACCGACATTGACGATTCATTACATCATGGCCACCCATTTGTCCAAACAAGGAATAAAAACCATTCCCGCTCGAGACAATGACAATGAAGAACTATCAACCATGTATGTATCCCAAAAACTACACAGCTAGAGTTGAAGTCAATGATGAAGGAGAAAACATAGGTGGTCATCCACGAGTTCAAGATGTGACACTCCTTTACAAAATTCCAACAATGTGTCGTTCACACCATCCACCATTTCCTCAAACATCTCAAGACTCTGCCAAATCTCAACGGTGAAGAAACTCAATGGGTGGATTTCATCAAGGTCAAATTTTGTCGTTAAACTTTGACAAGGAAAACAAATCTAATACATGGTAAAAGTTGGTGAATTGAACAGATGGCCGAGATCAACGCACAAAACATTGGCAATACTCACAGCTCAAATGATTGTTTTTAAAGAGCAATGAACAGTTATGCTGTTCAAAAATCTTATATCTTTACTTGACACCCTATACTAGTGACAACACTCTAATTGCCAATTCATTGTACCAAAAAAATGGGCGAGTGTGATGAAAAAGTGGGTGAGCAAGCTCCGTTTCACCAAATTTCAGAAGAAAAGACTACCGCGAATCTTGGATGCTGATGTAAGCAAAAGACCTGGCGGGACTCGCATGCCCACCCACCATTTTCCAGCCGTGGCCTCTGTGTCCTTTTTTGATGGCACAATGCAAGGAATTCGGGAACGTCACAGATGTGCGTGGGTGAGCACAATTGTTGCACCCATATTCACCCATATTCACCCATATTCAACCATAGTCACTCTTTCCCACCTGCGGCCCCAGATTCCCATCCCATTTCTGGCAAGGTCTTTATGTTTACGGCCTCTGGTTTGGCGATGTTTTTTTATTCGTGACCCTTGACCGCGAGCAGTCCGAATTTGCCGTGCCGCGAGGCACATGACCTTAAGACGCCCGTGCGAAATCGCGCTTTTAGCGCGCCGTGGTCCTCCGGCACAGCTGAACTACGGGAAATTCCCTGAATGCCAAACCACTTGACAAGGAGATTTTTCCACCCCTCTAGCTCATGAATCAAATAACCATATGCCGTGCTTTCTGATTTTGAAGATCAGTATTCCACGTTTCCCAGTTTTTTCATGTCACGTGAAGCCAGAGATTCTTTATGTGATCACGATAGGCCACGAGGGGCATACAAGACATCATCATGTATCCCACAAGGTAAGGGATTTTCATGACAGCTTATTGTTGTATTGGTGTTCTTCGAGCACAAAGTTTCTTTTCTTCATTGGAAAAGGGCACTGACATTAGTAGAGATTTGCAAATGTTTCTTGCAATTATGACGCCATTTGTCTGTCAAACCTAGATATTGACAGGGGCACAATACTACAAACTTTTTAAGTGTGCATGTGAAATTAGAAGGACGTGTTACAGTTTATTTATTGGGCTTGTGTTATCAAGAACCGTTTTGCCAAAACAAAGAAAAGTCTACTTCAACAGATAAAAACTTAAACAGATCAGATGAAAACAAGAAGAAGAAAGCATGGAAAGGTTGAAGGGCATCTTCTCATTTTTTCTTGTTGACGCTCCATTCTGTGCTATGACAAAACGAAGGCTAATTTTACATTATCTGAACTTAAGTTGTGTAGCTTGTGATTTGTAGAAAGGCACTACACATTGAACCCACCGTGGCCCACATACCATTTTTCATCAAAATAATTGAGATGGCAAAGTTACTACATAAAATATGTACAGCAGACATGAAGATTATTTTCTTCCTAAAACTTTACTTCTGCGTATGTAATTTTTTGGTCACTAGTTAGTTTGTGAACAAAATGAAAAGAATTCGTAGAAAATATTGAAAGTATTTTCTTGAGAATTTCTCAATTATGCCGCGTACTTCAGTGTCTCAAGAGATCATACTTCGTGTTTCAGAATGGATGGTGCCTTATTTGGGCCTGTTTGATGTAATCCGTGTCTCTGATCAACGTGAAATCTTCTCCACATTAGAACTAGAGGTGACTACATTGGTGGGTGAGCTTTGAAAACCTATGCAAGTTGAGGGGTGGCCAAGGATGTACATGTTGACTTGTAGGAATTTAATGGTTAATTTGGCATGACACTCTTAACAGTTGGGCTGGCATGCCCCAATTGTCTGTTGTGAACACGGAATCCCTGCTGGTTGGTAGCTTATGATGAAGATTCTGCTCTGTTTTGTTTACCCGACTGTGCGAGTCACATCACCCCATATGTCAGTTTGAGGTTCCGATAGTGAGAAAGTTTTTCCAGATGTCCCAGCAATGATTCTGCACATTTCTGTGTATGTAACTGTTCCATCACTAATTAGTTTATGAACAAAATGAACAGAATTCGTAGGAACTTGTAGAAATCTGTTGTTGAATATTTCTTAACTATGCCACCATACATTTTTCATGTGTTCATTTCTTTTAAGATTGACTGATTGTTTCATGCAAAGACATGGTGGGTATTTCTTAGGTCATATCTACTGTTGGAAACAGTTTGCAGGTTCAAACATTCTTCAATGTCTCAAGAAATCGTATTCATTGTTTCAATGTTTGGGACGGGACGCTCACATCTTTCTCTCAACCCTGACACAGTTGATGCTGGACCCCTCTTCCCCAAACAACAATTTGGATGTTTCTAGGGAGTGTATCCAGCGGTTTCTTGTGAAGATGTGGAATTTTGTAAACTTAGGTATTCTGGTATGTCTTATCTCACTCCCCCCCCCCC
>SZWC01019104.1:40004-50768 GCA_023375785.1 Penium margaritaceum | reverse complement strand
ATCAGGTCACAAAAGTGAATAGAGGATGTTTTGCTGGTTCTGTAGCACTTTACGGAACTCGATTCGGAGTCCGTTTGAGGGAGATATGGATTTTCAAGGTTTGGTGGCGATGGGTCCGGTTCAAGTGATGGCTCCTGCACTACCAGCACCAATGACGGCCACAATTATTGGCCAAGGAGGTTTGGAGCGGCCTTCAGGGTAGAAAGGCGGCAGGAGGAGCTTCAAGGAGCTTCAAGGAAGGTCCCCACCAAGATTATTGGTTGTGCACATGGCAGGGATGGTAATTCTCTTGTGTGAGAGTGTGACTGCCGCTCATCCCGCTAGGCTAGGAGTGTGCTAGGAGGTGAACTTTGACAGAGTGGTTCTTCCAGCTCCATGTGCCGAATGAGGCGTACTTAGGCTTGTTAGAAAGCTGTGCTAATGTACTTTCTCACTCAAGAGTCGATTCAGACATTCGCGTTCTCTGCAGACCTACATTTGCTTCCGTAATTTCTGTCTGTGCAACCTACAACTCCCTCTCACAAACAGTTGGTCCTGCCAAGGCGGCTCTTGGTGAGCCTGATCACCTCTCTGAGGGCTGCCCCAGATTGCATCAAGACCATGGGATGTGTCTGGAAGACCACAAGTCCATGCTGACGCACTCCCATGGTGTCCAAGGAATGTTGAGTTTTTCAAGAAGTCGAGCATGCTTTTGTTTCTAACCTTGTTGCACAGACATGGATTGCATATCATGCAATACTAACGGACATTGATACTCCATCTTGGCCCTCTATGGTGATCCAAGAGTTCCTTTTTCATCTTCCATGGTTTCACCTGATCTGTTTATAGCGGGTTGTGGAATGAGGAAATGATCTTTGCTTGAAGGTCTCCTAAGATTGGCACAACTTGTTCTTTGTGCTAGTAAATTCTCACAACCTCCACCAATCCAAATGTCTCTAGATTCTCAAATTATTCAAACCAGAAACCCACGCAGTATCATCTCTTATTCATGTACACAAAACCATTATAGTGGATAATCTCTTGAGGTGATCGTGAGAGAGGTGGTGAGGGGTCTGGTGTTTGCATTATAACTACAACAATAGCTATAAAACACCCACTGAACACTGTGGTTCTTTCAACATCTACTGTTTGTCATTTTAGTGGATCAGCCACGCTATCTTGTCTTGGTCGATACTGCAATGTGAACAAAAACTGGCTTTGGTACTTACTCCAACATGTCTGTCGTCTTGACAGGGTGGATTACGTCTGGAAACATACCTACAGGTTGTGGTTGATGACAGCAGTCACTACCCCCTCAATTCCCTCAATGTGTCAATGCTACCAATGCGTGAAGCTCTCCACAAAAAATCATGTACCACGTCTCAGTAGGAATGAGTTTCTTGCTCTCATATGCCAATGGATGACCATTTTGTATGACAACTTCTATGAGTCCTAATATTTATGTATCAAATCGCATCTCCTTGTGTTGTGTTGGATTTGGAAGATGTAAGATGACCACCATGGACAGAATTCCTTTTTCTTAAAAGAATTTATTCTTGCAATCAGCTGCCAATTTCCAACACGTCTTTTTATGTGAGCGTGGTTCATGGAGCTACAAAGCAATGACTAACCATCTTTGAAATCTTTGAACGAAGGTTTCCTTTGAACAGATTTTCCATGCTCTCTCTCTTCCTCTGAGGAAAATGTTTGAATGAAGTCAAGCTGAGTTTGTGGTAAACACGTGACAGTTATGGCAAACGTTGCAAATCCCATGTTTTATCCGCTCAATCCACATCTAGTGGCTGTGAGAAAAATTCACAAGTACCTTCCTTTATTTAGACTTGGATGGGTCAAAATCATTGAGCAAAGCTACCATGAAGGTGATTGCACTCATGAACTTGACGCTGTTTGCATCAATGAATAATTTACATAATTCTTCCACAGTGGTCTCTATCACCACCACTAAGCAAGTGTGATTTGTTTTCTCATCTAGAGACGTAAATTTTAGTGTAAAATGACAGTCAGTGATTCAATGAGAAAGGAGAAAATAGCTGAGGAATTCAAACTCCAAAAAAAATTGAGAATGCTTCATATCATCATCAAAACTCATGAATCTAGAATCGTGATCCACTTTTCCCTTGAGCCATCCCCATTAACATTACTCAAGGGTAGGAAAACCCCATAATGCCGCTTTGTCTGCTTCTATGGCCGGGCCCACTGAAGTAGCCAAAACCGTGTGTATGGCCATGTCCACTGCCCCCAAATTCACCATCCCCACCAGATGTTATAGTTGTAACCATTATCGCAACCTCTTTTCCACATCTAGAAGCCTAAGGGAACTAAGCAGAAGGCTGTGTTGCAGCATTCACGTGGTGTTTGTGCCTCATCATTTTTGCCGCCACACTTGTGGCTAGGGGCAATTTGCGTGCCAGTCTCCAGATCTGGGGGTTTGTAAGGTGCTTGCCCTTATCCCCACCTTCCCAGTCATTTTTTCCTCCAACCCTTGTAGTGTCCACGAGTACGTCCAAAAGTTGCTACACATGCATGAACGTGCATCTACTTAGTGTGTTGAGTTTTGAAACCCACATTATTACTAAAATCATGCAAGACCCTCCAACTTATAGAAGGTTGTCCAAGAAAAATGGTATTTTTATTGTCCTTCAACTTCTCACTGGCAAGAACATCACACAGATTCTCCAACATAAAGCACTCTGGGTACTTGAAGGTCTAGGTCGCATCGCTCTCAGTGAAGCTTTCAGCTTCCTCCATCATTGCGGTCCAGTGGCGTACGTAGGACTTGAGTAAGCTAACCAAATGCTCAAAATATCACAGCTTGTCGAAGTCTTAGTGTGCCTTTTTACAATGGGTACACTTCTTATGCATGATGTAGAAATTCTCCCACATCATGGGTCACTATTTGAGGTGTGGCCCCTTCTTGTCCCATTCCTTGACCATACACGTGAAGATTTTGTCCTCGAGTTGTATTATGGCAAAGTCGACCCACTAAGCGAGTTTGGACTTATGGACACGTGGAGTGTGTTCCATCTAGTTTAGCCAATCAGTTAGCTTCAATCTCTTTCACATTTTCTCTACATTGTGGAGAAAGGACATGTTCATGATCAAGCTCAAGGCCATTGAGGCAAGCACATCCTCGCTACCACTAGCGGTGCCATCAGACGCTGAAGCATGCCAATTTGGCCGCTTGTGCGCCCAAATCTAGGTCATGCTTTGCAAATCTGTGTTGAGATGTTTGTATCACCGTATTGCCTTATGCGCAGGCAAAACTTTGACCTGAAAATTACGGTCAAGGTCAATAATACTTGGGCTAGAAATTTAGTCTAGACCAACTCTAGCTCTGATGTCAAAGAATGAAAAATAGCATTTGCTCGCTTGAGGAGGGTATGGTTGGTGTGCACGCCTTCAAGAATTCCCATGTTTTGAAGAAAACCGTATCTACCAGGATGCTTGAGGAGGTATGGACATGCTCCATCACATCCATGTTGTAGGAAGAGAGTACGCCCCCAGTCCTCCTAATAGTGCCACACCTCCACCATCAGTGTGGATCTTGAGTTGCCAGGCCACCTCGGCAACCGCCTCAACAACCTTCTCATGAGCGGGACAAGTTACCTTTGCTGCTACATCCCTTGCCTCAGGCTGACCAGCTCTTCCCACGTGGCTAGTTTCGACACCCTTGCTGTTGTCAGCATCATTGTTGTTAGCAATGTCTATAGACTAGGTGGACACCTTGCCATGTTCATATTCTTCATTCGTGTTTTCCTTATGGCAATGAAGATTGTTGAGATCCTTTCCAATGTATTTGTAGTTTTCCTTTTCTTTAGGATCCGTGATCTGGTAGTCCTCCCAAGCATGTCCTCTGTTGTCTAGGAGCCACTTCGGTTATGTCGATTTTAGTGTGCGTTGCCTTTGTCACACTTCTACTTTTATGTGCCACCATAGATAGCAAAATCATACGATAAAAAATCTTTCTTGCTTAGATTTTCCTTGTCAATACAATCATGTGGTGAAAGAGAGTTTCCTATGCTGTTACGGTTAGGAAAGGCACGTTTGTTTGAAGCTCAAATCCTTACCCGTGACTGGCTGACATCCTCAATGAGTGAGGATGAGGAGAGGAGAGCAACCGAAGTCCAAAACAGCAATCCTACATAGTCCTTCCTCACTCTTCTTGTCTTTTTTTTTGTTGTGTGGGCTTTATTGGCCACATCTTGATTTTTTCTGGATACCTGTTATGCCTCCTTGAAGGAATCTCCCTCCAGCCTAGATCTCTGGAAAGAACTTCATAAATTCTCCCCTCTAGAGCCTCTTTTTGTCTTGGCGTCCTCTCAGTTGTTGGATTTCTTTGGTTACAGAGGGATGCCCTTCACCATTTCTGGATCCAAGGGGAGGGACAGGAGGCTAGCACAAAGGTGAAAGGAGGGTGGTTTGTAGGTGGGAACTCTCTAACCTGCCCAAAAAAAAAAAGTAGCCTGCTCCTGGAGAGATGCTGGAAGGAGTTGAAGAAAAGAGGTCATCAAGAAATTTCTAAAAACGTTTCTGGTACTTTAAACATTTAAATTTATAGACAGTACACATATATAGCTTTGCGATTGGAGCTACAGGTTTCTCTCTTTTACATATGTTGTAGCTCCCAGAGCTATTACAGAGTTTGTCGCAAGGGTCATCCTATTATGAAAACCACTGTACCGGCTCTTTCTTTAGCTCTTGTATGGAAGTCATTACTTGACATCATAGAATGACACTTGGAGCTCGCTGAAGCGATTTTTCCCTTTGCGTCACTTTGGGGGCACTCAAAGTGACGCAAAGGGAAAACATTTGCGTGTAGGGGAACTCAAATATCTGGAGTCTCCTTGCACCTATTTCCAATTTGACCACAGCCCCTCGTTTTGGGACAAAAACAAGAGAGGTATTTCCTTGAACTTGTGAATTCACATAGGGCTTTTTTGTCATGAAACTTAAATTGTGTGATGAATGAACTTCTGTTTTGTATTTGATGCGCTAGCACAAAATTCTCGCGCAGGAGACATGGTAGAAAATTTTGTACCAGCCTTTTGCATCTCTTTCATAAATTTCTTGCTCGCCCTCTTCCCTTGTCTTTCTCACCCTATGATGCATGGAGGAGAGGGCAAGTATGAGGGCTCGAGGCATCTTGGACGCAAATCGAGCAACCACCTTGATTGGCGGCTTGTCACCTAATTGGCGGCGAGTCACTTAATCGGCTGTAGGCTATCTAGCCGGCCGGATGCCAACTTACCAGGTGCCACCTTGGGGCTAGCCACCATCTAGCCCTTGCCATGGGAAGGGGAATTTGTAGACCACCCTCTACTTTTGCAGGGAGGGAGGGCCAAATTGGCCCTCGCGCCTGAAAAAAAGTTTGGAAACAGCAGTTCTCCTCTTTCATCAAACAATTTCACTTTGGTTCATGTATTCTGTTGCATGCTCCAATTTGAAACAACAATTTCCTTTATAACATGAAGAATGTCGAATCTTTGATTTCTGCCATGTTTATTCGTTAAGACCAATGCCACCTAAATAAGTACAAGTCTAAAACAGCATAGTTTCATAACAATTTACAACCATATACAACATGAGAAAATCAAATGAAAATCTTACTTGATGAAGTACAGTTTGGTTTTGCTTTGGGATTACACCTTGCATGTACGTGGAATGACATTCATTTATGACATTTCAATGTGGTATGCTGTTTAATCTTTACTTTATGCACCTTAAAAACATGAAATACTTTCCAAAGGATAAATTGTCCTACAGGCTCGGGTTCATCATATGTCCCAACGCAATGACCCGCATTGCTAGATCCATCGCCAAGGGAGCCCAGATTCGGGTGGCGACCAACACGAGGGCCCATGGGAAACCCTCATGGCTTGAGTTTTCCGGCTATTGTACCAAGTGTTGACTCCTCGTCGTGACAAGGAATTAGCCCGCTGCATGGGTCGACAGATCGGGAAGGCATTCATCCAGTCGTCAAACACCAATTAGAAAATGTGTATGTACATGGAAAACCAGCTTGAGAGAAGACGTTTGAATTTCTGAGTTGAACACCAAAAAATTTATGGTGATGACTCGGCCTTCACTTTGATCGGTCAAGGGCTTACAACAACAGTTGATTTTGCTGAATCGAGATCTGATAAGGAGGGTCCGTACGAAGGGCCCTGTTATCACTGAAATCAAATGACGGGGCTGCGCGGCCGATGAGATCAACCGTTGTGGCCCTTTTGTTGACGATGGAGCAAAACGAGCTGCTATATGGAGCCGCCTCATCAAACACGACCTTGAGGTCGAATTGCCCCTTTCCATAATCGATAAACAAAGGTTGCATACTTTTTCCCATTTGTATTTGTCTTGAACTCCTTTGCCCTAGGTTCACGTCTTTAAGCTCCTGCCCCAAGCAGTCTTGAAAGAAAAATACAAACTGAAAGTGTCTTTACGGCCTATTTCATGCTCATGTTCTGACAAAAAAATGTCATGACGTGCATCATCTCTTGCAGCAGGAAACAAGTTTCATAAGGTGTTTATGTCTTTATGGGCTTCAAACTTGTAAATACGTGAGCCGCGGGCTAAAACCTTTGTGCGAGCACCGTGACTGTGCTTTTTCTACACTACCTTGTTGGCCGCCTCCCCAACCACAAGTTTTCCAATAATCTCGCAGAAAACTGGTGGCTTGGGAGGTCGGTAACTAGTCCTCTCCACCACTCGGAAGCAAACGAAAACAAGTACTCACATACCCAATCTGGAAATAGTTGGGTAGCAAAAACAGCGTGGCATATAGGGAAGCTGTTACGTGGCTATCTTTGAAGATTGAGCATATAGGAACAAAACAGAGTTCCGCCATGTTTATGACGTCAAAAAGAAGAAGATTCTTTCTTCATGATTCAAACAAGACCTATGCTCCTCGTCATGTACTGCCATAACTTCTCCAGTTTGTTTTTTTAAGACAAAGATAATGCGGTAAACGACCTCCATACATGCCGATGGTTTTGATTGAGAAGGATCTATTGCGGACATGGAAAGCACGAAAAAAAATTGAAATGCAAAAATGACTAAATCTGTTTGATATTTGAACTATCGATTTTTGCACTTAACTAATTAGTCCGTTGGCAACGCGACTAACTAGTCAAACAAGTAGTTTTGGCCGTTTTCCCACGATTTCGATCGAGATGCATTAATAGTTTGAACCATTAGTTGATGTAGTTGCTGTCGTAAGTTACGCGTACGTCATTGGATGCAAAAAGAAGACTAACTAATCAGTCTTAGGCCTCGTTCGGTGGCACTTTTTCTTTGTTGTTGTCGTAGTTCTGAGCCTGTTCCCGCTTGTTGGTGGCGATCTGGCTGGATGGAAACTGGCTCGGGCCAAAAACATTTCTTACCGCTGTTTTTCCTTGTTGTGGGGCTAGGTTCGGCGACGAGTCGCACAAAACTTTGTGACAAAATGCACTACAACCTCGCAATTTTGTGGATATTGCAACACGTTTTTTTAAGATTTTTTGTAGTGCATTGAAATTTCCGCCCTGTCCTTTAGCCGCAAAGATTGTCCGATCCACCTGGAACTACCTAGATGAAATCTCTAGCTTTATACTGGAGTAGCCCACTCGGCTTCGGCTCCGCCTATGCTGGGGGCCGGCGAGTTGATCAGTGCGGACATACGCGAAACTTCCTGGGCCTTACCTGCGCGATACGCCCAAGCAGGCAGGAATGGCGAGGTCATCGGTTCGACTCCGGCATGTGCTTCAAAATGTTGAAGTAGGCGACAAAAAGTGCGGCAAGACACCCCACAAAAGCGGGGAAAAAATATACACACAACAACAACAACAAAACCGACAAAAGCGGGAAACTAGCTCGGACCCACAACAACAACAAAAAAGGGCCGCTGAAGAAGGCCTTAGTCTGATGCACTTCGTGCGTTTAGTCGGATTTGTTTCAACTCAAACAGTGGTGTTGGGCTCGCGAAGGCCCATGACATCTGAGTTGTTTTTCGACCACGTCAATTATCGTTCCCGCCATCGCGACGTTTTTGCACGCTAGATGGCCAGTTAACGAGGTAGTCGGCCATGCCGCCACAGCTCGGCACGGCCGTTAGCGACGTCACAATACCAACTAGCCAGAGGAAAACGCAATTGTCGCAAGGTTTTGAAAAGAGCACGCGAAAATGTCAAATTTCTGGCGGGGCACGCAAAAATGTCACAATTTTTGTGGGGCACACAAAAATGTCACTTTTTCAGAGGGGCACGCAAAAATGTCACTTTTTTAGAGGGGCACGCAAAAATGTCACATTTTCCGAGGGGCACACAAAAATGTCCAAAAACGACCTTGTCACTTTCCGGAGGGGCACACAAAAATGTCACGTTCAATGTGCTTGCGCCACATCAACATCAGGTTCATCGATGTACATTTTGCAAACATTCATCATTTTTTGTTCTTTCTCTCACTCTAAAAAGAAAACGACTCATCCGTTCGCGAAGAAAGACAATAGCTATTAAATATTCTCACAATACGAAAGAGTACCCAAACCGTGAGTCCTATTCTTTGTCGCTTGCTTGAACATGTTGTATTCAACCTTCGCTACTGTTTCCTTTTTTGTGAATAGACAAAAATAGCATGGTTTCTCAAAGGGCACACAAAAATTTCACTTTTTAGATGTGCAAAAAAATGTCACCTTTCAAAGAGACACAAAAAAGTCAATTTTTGGGCACACGGAATAAATGTCTTTCTAAACATATTCCTCGTTGTTATTTCCAACACTTGGGTTGAATCAATGCTCCTAACTCACATCCAAGAGTGTCCCTGTAACGATTAGAATTTCACGACCCACACCTTTTTACACAGCTTGAGAGGGGAATATCTTTCTTGTACGTAATCGTACATGACTATTAACGATATTATTATGGTGGCACACATAGGGGTAAATTCATGTGAAATTCCTTACATTCCTGCCGAATGTCCTTATGAAGCTTTTAAGGAACATCTGATATTCGGCGGGAATGTAAGGAAGTTCACATAAATTTACCCCTATGTGTGCCACCATAATAATGTTTTGAATAGTCGTGTATGATAACGTACAAGAAAGATATTCCCCTCATAAGCTATGCAAAAAGGTGTGAGTAGTGAAATTCTAATCGTTATAGGGACACTCTTTGACGTGAGTGAGGAGCATTGATTCAACACAAGTGTTGGAAATAATAACGAGGAATATGTGTAGAAANTAAGGAAGTTCACATAAATTTACCCCTATGTGTGCCACCATAATAATGTTTTGAATAGTCGTGTATGATAACGTACAAGAAAGATATTCCCCTCATAAGCTATGCAAAAAGGTGTGAGTAGTGAAATTCTAATCGTTATAGGGACACTCTTTGACGTGAGTGAGGAGCATTGATTCAACACAAGTGTTGGAAATAATAACGAGGAATATGTGTAGAAATAAATTTATTCCGTGTGCCCAAACATTGACTTTTTTTGTGTCTCTTTGAAAAAGGTGACATTTTTGTGTGCACATCTGAAAAGTGACATTTTTGTGTGCCCTTTGAGAAACCATGCTATTTTTGTCTATTCACAAACAAGGAAACAGTAGCGAAGGTTGAACACAACATGTTCAAGCGAGCGACAAAGAATAGGACTCACAGTTTGGGTACTGTTTCATCTTGTGAGAATATTTAATAGCTATAGTCTGTCTTCGCGAACGGATGAGTTGTCTACTTTTTAGAGTGAGAGAAAGAACAAAAAATGATGAATATTAGAAAAATGTACATCGATGAACCTGATGCTGATGTGGCGGAAGCACATTGAACGTGAAATTTTTGTGTGCCCCTCCGGAAAGTGACAGGGTCGTTTTTCGACATTTCTGTGTGCCCCTCCAAAAATGTGAATTTTTTGGGTGACCCTGCGAAAAGTGACATTTTTGCGTGCCCCTTGGAAAAAGTGACATTTTTGTCTGCCCCGCAAAAATTGTGACATTTTTGCGTGCCCCGCCAGAAATTTGATATTTTTGCGTGCCCTTTTCAAAACCCTGCTATTATTGCGTTTTCCTCCAACTAGCTAGTCAGTTTCGGAACCCCCCCATAGGCTCGTGTCTCATGTTACGTACTCATTTCTCCGCGACTGGCCAATCTATTAGGAACACAGGTCCACATGAAAAAGTCCGCAATCATGTGCTTGTGACCTGGAAACAGCTGATGCATCGTCATCGACATTCGGGTTTGTGTCGGTGGGCCATTGGGACAAGGCTCCCAATTAATACAAAGAGTCCTGACACCGCCTGCTTCACTCGTCATTGGGCCAACTGCGCATGTCCGGAGGTAGAAGCAACGCACACCATTGCCGTGCAAGATTCCATCTCATTGTGTGAAAGACGCAATGTCGACGTGCAGTTCAAGCCAGAAACAAAGCTTAAACTCAAGCATTTCATGTCGTTCATTGTGCTTCGCGGTAACGAAGACGGTATACAAGCTCTAATGCAACCTGATGTTTGCGGTTCGAAAAAGTATCCTGTTGCCGAATGTTCGACGAGCTTCGTCTATGAATCCGTTTCCTGACGGCATCCAAATGCTCCCTAGGAATACGACGGGGTCTTCTTGTGACGAGGTTCAGTGATGGCACTCCCTCCGTCCCGGTGCCCCCCCCCCCTCCCCCGCGGAAAAAAACAGAACTTGATCCGATAACCAACTCAACGCCCACGTTTACTCTGCGGCCGACATTTGCACGCGAAGCAGCCAACCTCTGCACTTGGTAGACCCAGAACTCCACCCATGTGGCCCA
>SZWC01019103.1:28103-53070 GCA_023375785.1 Penium margaritaceum | reverse complement strand
GGGGGGGGGGCGGGGGGGCTGGGGAGGGGATGAAGCCTTTATGTCAGGTTACTTATAACATGGATGTCATGCACTAGAGGCGCACAGAAATGGAGGACATGCTTAGAGATCGCTGGAGACTTGGCCATGACAAGCAGCGTAGGGGTCAATGAGAACCGGTGGTTACGGGATTGACTATGGGCGAGACCTGTCAACCCACACCCTGGCTCGTCACTGCAATCTGGAGGTGGTCACTCACCATGACACATTCAGTTTGACCAGTTAGAATGTAGACAGGGCATATAGGCCCATGCAAACATGAACATGAGCTCTGAGTGTGAGTGCAGTGCAAAACGGCAAAAGATTGGCGTTCGAAACGCATAACATGAAAGGACAAGGACAAAATACAAATGAGCCCATAGCGGGCTTATGTGGGAGCTGGAAACTGTTCTAAAGCACAGGTTGAGGCAGCTGCGTTGTTGATGTAGCGTGCGGGCTTCCACGCTCGTTGCTGCTGCCCCCTCAGTCTGCTGCTCTAGAGTCTAAGTCTGAGTGCACTAGGATTGTTAGTCAGAGACGCGCGTGGCAGTGTTAGCGTAAGAAATTGACTCAGAACTGGAAATGACTGCTTAAGAGACAAGAATGAGCAACAATGTGAAGCTAGAAAACCTAGGCAGCAGGTTGGGGCAACATGCGTTGATGCAGCGTGCGGGCTTCCACGCTCGTTGCTTAAGTCTGCTGCCCCTCAGTGTGCTGGTCTAGAGTCTACGTCTGGAAGCTCTGGGTTTGTTACTAAGAAAGGTGCGCGCCAGTGTTAGCGCCGGAAAGCAGCTGAAAACTGGAAGTGACTTTTTAGGAATGAAGAATGAGCAACAATGGGAGACCCCTTCAAGTTCTAGCTCCACCCCACTAGTGTAGAACTTGTTACTCAGCTAACCAGCCAATCAGAAAACAGTCTAGGACCTATTTTCTGGCAGGCAGGGTTTTCTCGGTGAGCCCTGCCAGACGCCCGACAGCCCAAAACCCGGGCGTCGTCTGTTTTGCCTGGAAACTGGTCCATATCATAATATTGCCGCTGCAAATGCACTTGTGCGGTCAGAATCAGCTAGAAATATAGTAGTAAAGAGTTATGGCTGCCCGAACCCAGGCTGTGCCTATGACAGTCAATGATGCCAAACAGGGCCATACAACAGGAGATATGGACGCTAGGCACCGCATGATGCTGCAGATGCAATGCCACAGCTAGAAAAAGTGCTAGGTGCATGCAGACAGCATCTGCAGTGGCAGTGACCGCCGGCGGCCCGACCACCGAGGAGGCCTACCGATGGAGCTGAGCGCACGGCCAGAGGAAGGAGGCTCCAGCGACGGGTGAGTGGGCCTCAGCGTGCGTCGGCTCCACCGAGCAGCACTCTAGTGGCGTCAAGTATCGCCGTCAGTCATCTACACGCCTATGCACTCAAGCCGGGAGGACACAACAGAGTGCAATGAGAGATGCACGAAAAGCAACACTCCCCCATGACTCCGGGGCGTAGTGCACGTGCGGGCAATGACACAGTCAACGACGAAACTCCCCCAGGCCAAGCAGAAACGCAAGCAGGGACAAAGAGAGTCACTCACGGACGCATGCCGACTGAACTCACAGCCTTCTTGAAGGATTCGCGCTTCAGTGCCTTGGTCAAGAAATCAGCCAAGTGCCGTGCTGTCTCAACCCACACGATGTTGATGCTGCCGTCATGCAACAACAAACGCACATAGTGATACTCAATGTTGATGTGCTTTGTGCGTGTGTGATGCACGCTGCCATTGTCGGCGATGGCCATGGCACTCTCATTGTCACAGTGTAACGTGATGGATGCGACGGACTGACGGAACTCGGACAACAGACGATGCAACCACACACTCTCACACGCACCTGAGCCAAGAGCAACATACTCAGCCTCAGCAGTGCTGCGTGCAATGTACCCCTGCTTGCCACTGCGCCAGGACAAAGGTGTGCCGCGAATTAGAAAGATACAACCTGTGGGGCTCTTACCGTCCGGACTGCCGGCTCAGTCACTATCGGTGTAGCCCATTGCGACAACAGACGGCTGACGCCGGAACATGCGACCTCGCCGAGGAGTCGAGACGACATAGCGCATTACTCGGATCGTGGCCTTGTAGTGGAGGCGAACGCGATGTCTGGGCGCGTCGTCGTCGCCAGGAACATAAGTGACCCAATGACTCGCATGTACGTGGTCATGTCAACTGGCTCCCCCACAACGGCTGGGTCATGACTCTTCAGCTTCACCTGGCCATCGGGTGACATGGGTGAGGATGTGCTCGGCACGAGTGGCAGGTCCTCCGCAAAGCGCGTGGACAGTGTCTGAACATAGGCGGCCTGGTGGATGTGCAGGACGCCCTAGGAGCGATCATGCTCGAGCTCCATTCCCAGGAAGACTTTGGTAGATCCCAGGTCCTTCATCTGGTAGGCGGTGTGCAGCAGGTTCATGACACTCTGGATGGCAGCCGTGTCTGGCGACGCAATGAGCAGATCATCGACGTAAACCAGATTAGCGGCGAAAGCTTGGCCTCGCGGACTGACAAATTGTGCGGGGTCAGCGGTGTTGCGTTGGAGCCGGCCACGAAGGAGCGTACTGCTGATTTCTTGGTTCCAGCACCAAGGCGACTGCTTCAGGCCATAGAGGGCCTTGCGCAGTCGTCGGACTCTTCAAGTGCCGTCGTCGAAGCATGGGGGCTTCACCATGTAGAGCTCCTCACCCTCCAGTGAACCATGAAGAAAAGCGTTGCTTACATCCATCTGATGCAACTCCCACCCATGCTCAAGAGGGCCCGGCTAGTGGAGAACCGGCCAATTGGGGCAAAGATCTGGTCGTAATCGACCTTAGGAATCTGTGCAAACCCTTTTACTGTAAGGCAGGCCTTGTACTTGTCCAAGGGCTCGTTGGGCTTCCACTTGCGCCGAAAGACCCACTGAGCGTCGATGGCCTTCCGTCCTGGAGGAAGATCGACGAGGTCATACGCGTGGTGCTTTCAGATAGCGGCGAGCTCATCGGCGTAGGCAGCGTCCCAGTATGCAGCCTCAAGAGAGGCCCGTACCTCGCACAGGGTGTTTGGATCCTCCGGGCGTGCTGTGGAGCGGACTGAGAGAGCGTGTGCATCTCGAGCCCCAGGTGGGATGCGCGCGAGTGCAGCCACGACAGCGTATTGATGCTCAAGATGAAGCATGGCATAGCCCAGTGCGGAGCCCGGGTGAAGGGATGCAATGATGGCCGAGGTGGTCAAGCCGAGGGCCTTGGTGGTAGGATCCCCACTCACGGCCGTGGGAATGGAGGAGACACGTGGAGCCACGGGGGGTCGAGGCGCCACGAAGCGCGGTGCGACGGTCTGTGCGCCTACCGATGGTGTGGGTCGGAGGTTTCCGCTTGGGCCACGCGTGTAGCGTGACAGGGCAGGCGATGGCACTGAGTCCGCCGGGACAATGGAGGCGGATGGGGTTGCTGGCCCGGAGGGGCCCGCAGATGTAACCGAGGCAGCTGGCCTGACTTGAACCATTAGAGCTGCTGGCCCGGAGGGACCAGCAGACGCAACTGGGGTTGCTGGTCACGAAGGACCAGCAGACGCGACTAGGGCTGTTGGTCCGGAGGGACCAGTGGACGCAACTGGCACTGCCGGCCCGGAGGGACCAGCGGACTCGACTGGGGCTACCGGCTCGGAGGGACCAGTGGACGCAACTGGGGCTGCTGGCTCGGAGGGACCAGTGGACGCGACAGGGGCTGCTTGCCCGGAGGGACTAGCGGACGCGACTGGGGCGGCCACCCCGGAGGGACCAGCGGACACGATTGGGGCTGCCGGCCCGGAGGGACCAGCGGACGCGACTGGGGCTGCTGGCCCGGAGGGACTAGTGGACACGACTGGGGTTGCCGGCTTGGAGGGACCAGTAGACGCGACTGGGGCTGCCGGCTTGGAGGGACCAGCGGCCGCCACTGGGGCTGCCGGCTCAGAGGGACTGAGGGATGTGTCACCTGGAAGCGACAGGTTTGAGGACGGACTCACCGCTCCCCCACACGATGGGATGGACACGGACGAGCCGGAGCAAATGAGGTCGCAAGGAAATATGTCATCGAAGAAGAGGGCGTCTCGGGACTCAACGATCCACTACCGGGAGGGATCCTAGAAGCGCCAAGCTCTGGACTGACGAGAGACACCGAGCAAGGTGGAGGGACGTCCGCGAGGGGCGAGCTTGCCGCCCTGCTACGGGACGGGTAGCCACACAATGGCCACGCAGCCCCAGACATGAGCCGGGCGGAGGTCGGCTCGCTGACTGCACCAATGTTGGTACGGCTTGGACTGGCAAGGAAGGGGACTGTGGGGAATCCGGTTCTAGACCCAGGTCATGTAGGCCATGGCTTCAAAATGGAAGCCATCGGAAAGACTAGACTCGACGCGCATGGTGCGAACAGCATCGGCCATGGTACGGTTCCACCATTGAGAGACACCGTTCTGGGTGGGCGTGTAAGGTGCGGACGTCTCATTGCGGATGTCGCGAGAGGCACAGTCAATGCACTCAGTGGGGCACGGGAGGGGGAAAGTTTCCGGGTCCTAGGCCCTTGGCCGGCTGGGTGTGGAGCATGCTATCTACGACGGCAGAGTGGACGTGGCAGAGGCGGCGGTGTAAGAGACGAGTGTGCTGAGGAGAAAGTGTACTGGTGACAAATACATGGCCTGTGGCGGCCGACGGGGAGGAGACGGAAGGAGAGGAGGAGAGGCGAGGTACATGCCATAGGTTGCCACGGGCGGTGACGCAGTACAAGACCAGATGGCTACAACGACATTGTGCCAACACCACGCGAGTGACGGAAAGTAGGCTGAGCGCAAGACCAGGGACGAAGAGGACATCGGTCAGAAAGACGTCACCGGAGGGACCACGGAAACATACGATGCCAACACCACGGACAGGCAACACCTGGCTAGAGCCTGTCCGGACACCGGAGACATCGCCTACAGGACTGAGCATACTAAAGACCTCACGAGAGGTCGTCATGTGATGCGTGGCCCCAGAGTCGATGATCCAGGTCTCAGCAGGGTCCTGGACCGGGGTCGCTAGATCGCTAACGGTCACATGGCAGCAAGCAAGGGACGCGGACGCGATGGAAGGAGGCGCGAACCGAGACTGCCAATCGTCAAGCCAAGCAACGTCGTCATGGGAAGGGGTAACGGAGACCATGAGAGATGATGAGACAGACGAGGAAACGGGGCACGACCGCAGCTCAGTCTCAGTCATGCAAGGCTGGACAGAAGAGCAAGAAGTGATGCAACTTGCACTTCCCTGGGGAGCAGGGCGAGGCAGGTTGAGCTGGAGCGCGATGAACTGCTCTAGCTGGCGCTCACATGAGGAGGGCCCGAGAGTGTAGACGGAGTGTGGGGTGACAGTGCCAGAGCCCGGGTAGAAGGATGACTGTGTCGGCGGCGACGGCTGCGACGCTGGTGGCGGCGGGCCTGGCGAGGCAACCGGAGTGGTAGAGCTGCTAGACGAGGCCGAGGTGTCAGAGCCGGTGACAACTACGGCGGCAGAGGTGAGACGGCACTGGCGCTGGCGACGCATGGTGGCGATGACGCGCGCTTTGTCTGTTGGTAGAGGGCACATGTACCACCCGTACCCGGGCTGGCCACAGTTGTGGCAGACCGATCCGCCATTGCTGGACCTGGTCGACGGCTGCTGCTGCTGCTGCTGACCCTTGCCTTTCTTGTTTCGACGCTTCTTCTTCCCCGACAATGATGAGGTAGATGCAACGAGGGAGGCAACGACCATGGAGGCGACGACAGGGGCGACGATGGTAGGGGAGGCGACAGCCTCCGTGCGCTGGAGTCGGGACTCCAGACGAGCTTCCTCAATCCGGAGGAAGAGCTCGTATGCCCAGGGCATGAGGGTACCCTGGGCTGCCATGGTGGAGAGAGCATCGTGAGGGTAGTGGACGAAGAGGTTCGCGTACGCGTCGGTTGCACCGCGCTTGATGGTGAGGAGCACGGCCAGAGGGGGTGGGGCAATCTTGCCGAGGCGACGAAGGATGTCCTCCGCCCGCTACCAGTAGGAGGTGATCGTCTCTGTCTCCCCCATGTGCAAGGAGTTGAACTTTCGCAACATGCACTGGTCTCAGTCTTACTGGACTGGCGATGGAGACGAGTGAGGACGTGCCACGAGGCTGCAGGGTTTGGGGTGGCGCCAGCGGTGAAGTCGCCCAAGAAGGGTTTAAGGGCAAGGCAGGAAGCCGGAGGGGCGATAGGGACTAAAGCACGGACGGCACGACAGCATCATATTATTGGCCGGCCAGGGTGGCATCGTACGGCAGGGTGCAGTATACCCACAGGCCCTCACCCTGCGCCCAGATCCAGAAGCTGAGCTCCTAGCTCCGGAATTGCTCGCCAGCCTGAAGCGGCGGCGACGGCGTCTCAAAGTCATTTTGCCTACGACCGGTACCCAGAGTGGGGCCAAGGACGGAGGTCATTGTCTGCCCCTGGCGCTGATTCTGCTATTGTGCCAGGTAGTGCGTGGCAGTAGACACGACTGGGCTGGAGGGGTGAAGGATGGTGGCACAATGGGAGTAGTCCAAGAGACCAACGACTGCAGTGCTGCAATCTGTTGCGTCAAGGTGGTGAGCTGTTGCTGAAGAGTAGCGAGGGGGTCAGGGTTGTTGCCAACAACGCCAGAGGGTTGCTGCCGCTGCTACTGCTGTTACAGCTGCTTCCATTGCTGCTGCTGCTCCTGTTGCTCCTGCTGCTACTACTCCTACTGCTCCTGCTGCTGCTGCTCGTGCTGCTGCTATTGCTACTGCTCCTGCTGCTCTTGCTGTTGCTGGTGTCGCTATTGCTGCTGTTGCTGCTGCTCTTGCTGCTGCTGCAGCCGCTACAAGAAAGGGGGGGTGGGAGTCCCCCCGACAGAGGTAGACCCCTCCCTAGTGGGGATACCAGCCATTGTGTGGTGCCCTTTTGTTTTGTTTGGTTTTTTTTGTGTGGTGCTGACATCAGCAGTGACGTCTGCTGAGGACGATGGACGTTCTGTCCACCCTTAGGGTTGCTTCCTTCCTCCCTTGCCCCCTTTTTTTGTTTTTTTTTTGTTTTTTCTGAGTTGATGACATCAGCGGTGACGTCGACAATGAGGTGGTGATGTCAGTAGTGGCGGTTATTGGGACTGCTGCTGCAGCTTCTGTTGCTGCTACTACTCCTGTTGCTGCTACTCCAGCTGCTGCTGCGGTTGTTGTTGCTGCTGTTGCTCTTGGCAGTGCTGTTGTTGTTGTTGCGGATGGCGCTACTGCTGTTGTTGCTGTAGCTGCTACTGCTGCTGCTATTGCGGCTGCTGTTACTGTTGCTGCTGCGGCTGTTGCGGGTGCTACTGCTGCGGTTGCAGTTACAGCAGCAACTGCTTCTACTGCGGGTTGTACCGGCTGCTGTGGCGACTGCAACAACAAAGGCAGCTGTTATAGCCGCGGCAGCAAAGCTTGTGGGGTGGGGGATTTTCTTTCTCTTAGGTTCTTTTTTTCTCCTTTCTCGTCTATCACAACGGATAGCTGCCTGCTGCTAGCTGCGAGCAACGGGCTACTGCTCGCTGGTAACGAGCTATTGCTCGCTAGTAGCAAGCTACTACTCGTTGGTAGCAAGCTACTGCTCGCTGGTAGCGAGCTATTGCTCGCTGACAGTAGTGCGCTACTGCTCGCTGCTCGCTTGCTGCGGGCAGCGAGCGGCAGCAAGCGCTGCTGGCAGCTGCTCGCCGCAGCGGCTGCTGCAGGTGGCTGGTATTGCGGATCGCTGCTGCGGCTGCTACAACCCGCTGTTGCTGCTGCACGCTGCTGCAGCTGCTGCTAGCTGCCGTTGTTGGTCGCTGCTGCTGCGGGCTACTGTTGCGAGCTGCTGCTGTGGGCTGCTGCTCATGCAGGCTGCTGCAAGCTGCTGCTTCTGCCTGCTGCTACTGCTGCACGCAACTACTTTTGGCTGCTGCTACAATTGCTCGCTGATGTTGCCTGCGGCTAGCGCTGCTGCAGACTGCTGCTGCCGCATGCTGGTGTCCGTCACTGCACCTTGGTGACATCGCAGCGTACGTCGTCGCTCGTAGGTGTTGGACGCGGCCTGCCGCTCCCCTCCTCGTGTCACGCGTGGGGGTCAGTGTTGCCGAAGAATATTCGGCAGCATTTCCCCTGGCCCAGTGGATGTGGGAAAAACTCTGACGCCGCCACCAGGCGGATCAATGCTGCCGGAAAAAACCTTGCAGCATTTCCCCTGCACTAGCGCATATGGGAGTCCGCCGGAGTTGTCTGGCACCTGTATGCCAGTCTTCTGCTGCTGTTCCTACGCTCTGGCTCTGATACCAAGCTAGAAAACGTAGGCATCAGGTTGGGGCAGCATGCGTTCATGATGCAGCGTGCGGGCTTCCACGCTTGTTGCTTAAGTCTGCTGCCCCCTCATTCTGCTGCTCTAGAGTCTAAGTTTGGAAGCTCTGGGTTTGTTACTCAGAAAGGTGCGCGCTAGTGTTAATGCCTGAAAACAGCTGAAAACTGAAAGTGACTGATTAGGAATGAAGAATGAGCAACAATGGGAGACCCCTCCAAGTTCTAACTCCTCCCACTAGTGTAAAACTTGTTACTCAGCTAACCAGCGAATCAAAAATTAGTCTAGGACCTATTTTCTGGCAGGCAGGGTTTTCTCGGTGAGCCATGCCAGACGCCCGACAGCCCAAAACCCGGTCGTCGTCCGTGTTGCCTGAAAACTGGACCATACCATAACATCGCCGTTGCGAATGCAGTCGTGCGGTCAGAATCACCTAGAAAATTAGCAGTAAATAGTTATGGCTGCCCGAACCCAGGCAGTGCCTACGATAGTCAACGATGCCAAAAAGGGCCATACAGGAGGAGACATGGACCCTAGGCACCACATGATGCTGCAGATGCAATGCCACAGCCAGACAAAGCGCTAGGTGCATGCAGACATCATCTGCAGTGGCAATGAACGCCGGCGGCCCGACCACTGAGGTGGCCTGCTGATGGAGCTGAGCGCATGGCCTGAGGGAGGAGGCTCCAACGACGGGTGAGTGGGCCGCAACGTGCGTCGGTTCCACCGAGCGACACTCCAGCGGCATCAAGTCTCGACGTCAGTCATCTGCATGCTGATGTACACAAGTCGGGAGGACACAACAGAGTACAATGAGAAATGCACGAAAACCAACACGTGAGACCCCTCCAAATTCTAGCTCCCCCCTAGCTCTGTAGAGCTTGTTCCTCAGTTTCTAAGCCAATAAGAAAATAACCCTTTTTTATGGCAGGCAAGGTTTTCACGATGAGCCCTGTATGCAGCGGCAGAAGGCCGACATGCACTCGCTACTACACAAGCTCAATGCACACAGTAGTTAGAGCCATGGCGGAACAAGAAGTTGGTGAAAAACATGCTTAGTTGAGTAGCGAGAGCGAGAGTGAAGAGAGTAAGAAAGTATCCTGTAGTTGCTAGGAAATTGCTTGGTTACGCCATGCTCCATCACAAGCATCGGCATGCCGTCATGGCTATACTCGCGCGCATCCCACATGGAGCTCGAGATGCACACATTCTTTCCGTACGCTCCATATCACGCCCCGAGGACCCAGCCATCCTACGCGAGGCTTGAGCCTCTCCTGAGGCCGCGCATTGGGATACTGCCTACGCCGATGAGCTCGTTGCTATCCGGGAGCACCACGTGCATGGCCTCTTTGACCTCCCTCCAAGTCGGAAGGCCTTCGGTGCCAAGTGGGACTTTCGGCGCAAATGGAAGCCGGACGGGTCCTTGGACAAGTACAAGGCCCGCCTCATAGCCAAGAGGTTTGCTCAGGTTCACGGGGTTGATTATGACCAGATTTTTTCCCCAGTTGGTTGGTTCTCCACTAGCCGGGCGCTCTTCAGCCTGCTTGCCCAGCATGGGTGGGAGCTGCATCAGATGGACGTGAGCAACGCTCTCCTCCATGGCTCGCTGGAGGGTGAGGAGCTCTACATGGCGCAGCCGCCAGGTATCGACGACGACACTAGGAGAGTCTGGCGGCTGCGGAAGGCCCTGTATGGCCTGAAGCATTCATCTCGGTGCTTAAACCAGGAGATCAGCAACGCGCTCCTCCGCGGTGGCCTGCTGTGTAGTGGAACCCTGCTTATTGCTTTTCCACGAGATAGCGGTCCCACCCACGAGAAAGATATAGCAATTGCGGCTACGAGCATCTGCATCGTGGGCCCAGTCACTATCAGTGTAGCCATCAATCAATACAGAGGGTTGTGACCTGTAGCACAGTCCCACATGTGCAATAGACAGTGCATAGTGAACGACACGCTGTGCAACCTCGAGGTGCTTCTGTCGAGGTTGTTGGGAAAACTGAGCAAGGAAGTTGACCGCAAAGGCCACATCCGCTTCAGTGGTGGTCGCGAGTTACATGAGAGAACCAATCACACTGAGGTAACCGGTGATCTTGACAGTCTCCCTCAGCTGAGCCACGTCGAGTGACTTCAGGAGACGCTGCTCAGCTAGTTTCATGGGTGTTGATGCAGTGGGGGTGTCAGTGAGCATGGAGGAGAAACACTCCCCCAGGCTGCGAATGAAGGCAGCCTGATGGACATGTAGTGTCCGGCGCTGACAGTCCCGCTCAAGCTCCATGCCCAGGAATACCCGAGCTGGACCCAAGTCCTTCGTTTTGTATGTGGACTGCAACATGTCTTTCACAGACTGCACTGCAGAGGGACTGGGTGACGTAATAAGAACATCATCCACGTAGACCAAGACTGCAACCAAGGGCTACGAGGGTACACTCAGAAAGAGCGCAGGGTCAACGGTTCTCTGACGGTAGCCACCCTTCTTAAGGGTGGCCGAGATTGCTAGGTTCCAGTAACGAGGGGACTGCTTGAGCCCGTAGAGAGCTCTACGCAGTCGCCAGACCTTGTTTGTACCATTCGTGAAGCCTGGAGGCTGCACCATGTAGATCTCCTCATCAAGGCACCCATGGAGGAATGCATTGTTGATGTCCATCTGCTCCAATTCCCAGTCGTGTTGGGCGACCAGACTCAAGAGAGCTCAAGCTGTGGTGTAACGTCCCATAGGAGCAAACGTCTCGTCAAAATCGACGCTAGGGATCTGGGAGAATCCTTTGGCGGTGAGCCGTGCCTTGTACCTGTTGATAGTACGGTCATGCTTCAGCTTACGCCAAAGTACCTAGCGAGCTGAGACAGCCTTGCGGCCTGGGGCTAGGTCAACAAGCTCAAAGACCTCATGCTCATTCAGGGCTGTGAGCTCCTCCTGCATGGCCTTTTTCCCATAGGTCAGCATCAGCTGCCTCCCTTCCCTGGAGCACAATGGTGGGCTCTATACGAAGCGAGGGAAGACTGTTGGCTGCAAAGCACGCGGTGGCATAGCTGGCGACTGAAGCATCCAAATCACTGTGGAACTCATGAGCGACTAGTGCATGGCCCACTGCTGAGTTGGGGTGGACCACGCCCACTGCAAGACCCAGTGCATCAAGGCCAGTCGGTCTGGCGGTGGAATCAATCACAGTGGGGGGTGCACTAGAGCGAGTGTGATGCCGTGAAGACTGAGCGGGCTGTGTGAAAGAGCGCTGTGGAAGTGAACGGAGTCGCCCCCCATGAGTGTAGGGCTCAGAGACAACTGAAGGAACATCTACGACTAGTGGAGTGACAGTCTCACCAGAGATCACGGGAGTTGGGAGAATAGGCGGTGAAAGAGACTCGGTGACAGTGCGGGGAGGTGACTGTACCACTGTCTCAGATGACAAGGGAGAATTTTTGAGAGGCACTGGTACAAACTCAGAGGATGAAGAGGGGGAAGACGTCGTGGAAGGGTTGGATGAGGAAGCAGAATGGGTTATGAGCAGAGTGTCAGAGGTGGATGTATTAGGTGCATGAAGAGGAGGATTGGAAGAGGAAGGAGCCGAGGCAATAGGGGGTGCATCAGCAAGACCGGAGGCTGGAAGAGACTCATCCCCCCAAGCCGATGGAGCGAGAACAAAGAAGATGGTGGAGTGATATGGCACAGATCGCGAGAAAGACGTCCTCAAAGAAGAGGGCGCCACAAGACTCAACAACGCGTGCACGATCGGGGTCCCAAAAACGCCAGGCTTTTGACATAGCGGAGACCACGAGAAAGGTACACAAGCAAGCACGCAGACTGAGTTTGCCGTCACAGAGGTCCTCAGGAAGCCACACGGCAGCGACGCAGCCCCAGACGCGAACAAGATGATGGTCTGCACGACGACCGAACCATCGTTCAAATGCTGTGACATGGCGTGGGAGGGGATCGTGCGGAACAGGATTCCAGACCCACGTCATGTAGGACATGGCTTTGAAAGAGAACAAGGGTGGAAGATTAGAGGCATTGAGGAGAGTGCGAACACCATGGGTAAATGTCCAGTTCCAACGCTCAGACACACCATTTTGTTGGGGCGTGTAGGGAGCAGTTGTTTTGACAGTCACACCGCAAGAGGACAGGATATGAGAGGTGGGACCAATGAACTCACCCCCACGGTCACAACGAAAGACATGTAGACGACGATCACATGCGACTTTAGCGTGGGGTAGCCAGGACTCAAGGGTGGAGCAAACGTCACTCTTTTGTTTGAGGGAACAGACCTAACGCATGCAAGATAAGTCACTTGTGAGACAAAAAACGTAACGCCCGACACCTTCAAGAGAGTCATGAGGGAGTGGGCCCATGACATCAGCATGCAACAAGTCAAGAGGGTGAGAATTGCGAGACTCGGAAGTGGAGAATGTCGACGGACACATTTTGCCCTGAGCACAGTCAAGGCGGCCAGGTGGACAAGGAGCCGGAAACGTGGCAGCATGAAGGCCATCGGTAGGGAGAACACAAAGCAGACTATCGATGGCTGCGGTATGGATGTGGCACAGGTGGCGGTGCAGTAATTGTACATGAGCGAGAGTGAGTGAGCGTGTGACATGCACATAGGCAGCGGTGGCAGGAGAGGGTGCAAATGTAGGGATACGGAACAGACGGTCACAGCGTGTGCCTTGCAAGAGAATGCAGCCAGATATGCGGTGCGAGACAAAGGCAATGCCGGGATGGGACGAGAAGTCCATGCCCTAGTCGTTGAGTTTCGTGACAGAGAGAAGACTCAACTCGAGCGATTGAAGGTATAGGACATCTGGCAAGAACACTTTCCCCCCAGGGCCAACAAAGCGTACAACACCAACTCCTTGGACTGGGAGCAATTGGCCTGAGTCGGTGCGGACAAAGCAAACACAGCCAACAGGACCAAGGGAGACAAACGACAAGTACGACGAGGTCATGTGGTGGGTGGCGCCTGAATCAAGGATCCAGAATCCTCTCGACGTATGAATAGTGGAGGGTTCACAAATATCTGCTACAAGGGCTGCATGATGACAGAAATGCTGACCATAGACGGCAAGACAACAAGGCAAGTGCACTCACTGTCACTCTTCAATCCACGAGAAATCAGGAGGAAGACAACCAAGAACATGACCGGACGAACAACCACGTAACGTCCCATCAGCAACACACGCAAGAGGCTCCGACCCAGAGCCTTCACTCTCACCTCCCTTATCATGAAGGTGGCGCCGGTGAATGGCATGAGATAGTGACGCGTTCAACTGACGCTCATCGTCAGGGGGATCCGGCGTGATGACAACCCCAATGGATGGGTCATAGGATGGAGACGCCCAGCTGGGTGGAGAGTAGGCACCGGATGGCGGGCCATAGAAGACGGGCCCACCATATCCCTGGGGCCAATCCAAGGGGTACGGGAGGAGGGGTGGAGCAGTAGCGGTGCTGTATACTTTAGCGTTGGTGACGATGAGTGTCCCCCTGCCAGAGGGAGCAGAGGAAGGGGCGGATGAGGCAGTGCGAGAGGAGCCCCCGGAACCACCAGAGGAGCGTGCCCAGTGTGCACGCATGGTGGAGGCGAAGCGCTCGTTGTCCGGTGGTGACGGGCACTTTGGTGTAGAATGGCCGACGGAGCCGCAGGTCTAGCACGTGAAAGTGCTAGAGGTGGAAGAGACAGAGGAGGTATTGTTAGCACCTTTGCTCTTGCCACGGCCGCCGGAGCCAGAGCTATGGCTGCCCTTACCTCGACCACGACCACGGCCCCCACCTCCCCCACCTTGGTTGAGAAGAGTTGTGGCCGAGGGCGACGGAGAAGAGGAGGAGGTAGAGGAGGATGATGTGGAGGGAAATGCGGTGGTGGCAACTGAAATTGCTGCACGGTGAATCTATTTGTATTGAAGAGTGCTCCACCAGTCAATGAGCCGTTGGGAGGTGAACTCCTAGAGGGCCCCAATGCCTAGCAGAGAGTCAACAGGCACTGGCTCGACCGCAAGCCTCTCAAGCTCAGAGGCCTTCACCCCCTTGAAGATGTCAAAGAGATGAGGAATGAGGCCGTTGACTATGGAGAGAACAGCAGGTAGGTGGCCAGGGATGCCTTGCCAATATCTTTTAGTAGACGATGGCTGCGGGTCCAATAGGCATCGGCAGTCTTGTCTGCATGCATGGAGAGTGTGTTGAACTGTACAGTGAGGACACTCTCTACGGCATGCCGAGTAATAGTTGTGTGGCGCTTGATGAGAACGTAGGCGCCAACAGGGTCGGCAGGCGTGGGGCGAGCAGAATGAGTGTTGTAGGACCCTATCTTATCAGTGAGATCATGGGATCCGGCACGAATGATAGCACGTCCAGCACGCAAAGAGTGAGAGTCAGTGGGTACAAAGGGAGGATTGGCAACGGGGTTGGGCACGTGATAGTACTCCTAGAGCTGCTTACCTTATGCCCAAGTACTGAAACAAACCTCCCATGAAGCAATAGAGAGGTTAGAGGTGAAGTGCGGTGGCACTGAGTCAAAATCAAGTTTGCGTTGGGCGGGCTGTGCAATAGCTTTGGCTACAGCGGCGCCTGCTGCTGTCGCGGCAGAGGATAGAGAGCCAAAAGTGTTGGATGCGGAAGCAGGGGAGCTGGAGAATGCAACAGCAATGTCAGTAGCAGCTGATGCAGCAGGTGTAGTGCGTTATACAGGTTGCAAGCGGTTGAGCACGAGATCAGCAATGTGGCCGGTGAAAGTCTCTTGATCGCCTTGTACTGTGCACAGTTTTTCTTCTGCAACACGCTGTGCAACGAGGGCTGCTTGAAGAGCAGTGAAATCTTTGCGCAATTCTTCCTACAGAGCTGCATATTGGTCATCGTTGACAGGCATCACGAGTGAGGATCACTCAAGAAAATTTTGGCAGCGTTTTCCTTGCCCCAATGGGCGTGGGAAATAAGGGAGAATGATGTTTGGCTGAGTGGAGCTGTAGGGCAGTGTAAAGCAAGAACACGGCCACAAAGGGAAGAAAAAGAGGAAGCAGAAGGGAGTTCCCAAGCAGAAAGAAGCTGGAAGCTCAGCAATGCTAATGCTGCAGGGAAAATAGTGGTGGCAGTGCAGATGCCGCAAAAGCAGCAATAACTGCCACTGAGGACGAGGTGGTGACGATGAGGCAGGCAATTCTAGCAAGTGCAACGTCTGTGAGGGTGGAGAATGCAGTTGCAGCTGTGATTGCAACACAAATCTGGTGACAAAACAATGAGGGTGCTGGTGCAGGAGACACGTGGGAGGTGGAGATCTGGATGGAGGCTATGGCGCTGGAGAGAGCAGTGGCGGCTCAGGCTGCTGCTGTTGCGACTACGTTGGCTGTTGCTGCAACCTGCGTGGCAATGTTGACTGTGGCAGCTGCAAGAGGACCCTGGTCAGTGGCTGCTGTAGCATAGGCCTCAATAGCTCTGCCAGCAGCTGTGCTGTGCACGTGCAGCATGCCCTGTAGCAGCAAAAGTAGATGAAACAACAGCACAAGAAACAAGTGTTGCTTCCAGAGCAGTGAGAGTATCAGGTCCAGGTGATGCGGCAGCAGCCTGAGACGTAGCACGACTCACGGTTGCCTCGGCTTGCTCTGTTGGGGCTGCTGGTGTAGCTGGAACCTCCGCGCCTTGAGCAGTACGCTGGCTTTGCCGACGTGTTCTACGGGCAGCGGGAGATCTTACCGGAGATGAGGGGTGACGTTGCTCACGTGGCGGTCCCATTGTTGGCACGTTTTGTACGGTCGGTGAGTCGTCCGAGGCCGACTGACAGTAGGCCGTGTACACCACAGCTTCTTCACGAGCCTTGTCTTCTGGAGGATCGTAGTCTTCCCCGGGGAAGTATCTAGGGCTGTCACAATGGCGGCGAAGATGCAACCACGCTGCAATGTCTGCCTCCTCCTCGTGGCAATCAATCAGTTCGTTGAGACGTGTGCAATCACGAGGGCCCCTTGGAGAGGTAGGGGCGGGTCCAGTGTTCGGTGGTATTGCCAGGGTTGCAGATGAGGCCGCAGAAGCGGCTGTTGCTGCTGCTGCTGCTGGTTAGGAGAGAGAGAAGCAGACCGCAGGGCAGCAAACCTGTGGGACTGTGGAGCTGTTGAGACATAGTGGTTGGGAGTAAAGGTAAGGCCAATGAAAGATGGTCAGCCGTGGCAAGAATTCCTCGGCGCCACGATGATGCAGAATCCCAAGACAGAAGATCAGCAGCACTGTGGTGCTGCCGAGGTGCTAAAGGCCTGGAAGAGCAAGGGCAGGCACCGCAGGGTGGCAGGTGAGGCCAAAGAAGTGGCTTCTGTTTCTGCTGCTGATTAAGAGAGAGAGAAGCAGAGCACAGGGTAGAAAGCCTGCGGAGCTCCGGAGCTGTTTGAGACACAGCAGACCGGAGGGCAGAAAATCTGCAGAGGTACGTTAAGCTCAGGACCTCTGGGGCAACTGAGGGGCGGTCGACCGTGGCAAGAGAGCCTCGGCATCACAGTGCTGAAGAATTTTGAGACCGCTAGACAGCAGCACTATGGCGCTGCTGAAGTGCAGAAAGCCTAGACGAGAATTGACAAGCATCGAAGTGAGTAGTGAAGCAGCAGGACTGCTGGTCTGCTACGATGGAGAGTGCGGCGGGCCGAGGCGAGAGTGCTGTGGCAGGTGCAGTGCCAAACTACGAGGCAGTTGTGTTGCAGTGCTGAGAGACTGGGTCGGCTGAGACAAGAGGCTGCTGAACTGCAGGACGGGTTGCAGCGTACTACTGCTCCGATCGCGGATGTGACACTTCTACGGATGTAGAAGTGTCACATCTGCGATCTCGCAACTGTGGACGTTGTGTGGGACGCACCACAGTCCACTGTGGATCGATTGAGTGGATGGTTCTCTCCCTCCTGCTCTGATACCAGTAGGCAGTGGCAGAAGGCCGACATGCACTCGCTACTACACAAGCTCAATGCACACAGTAGTCACAGCCATTGAGGAACAAGAAGTTGGTGAAAAACGTGCTTAATTGAGTAGCGAGAGCGAGAGTAACAAGAGTAAGGAACCAGCCATCTGTTAGCTGCGGTTGACTGGGCCACCCACTCGAAGAGTTTGAAGTGGGGCCCAGTTGCCACCACGGGGTCGAACCAAACTGGTCGGCCAAAAGGCTGCCGTGGTTTCTCACACCTCAAAGCGAATGAGCATGTGGCCCAGTAGGATTAGCAACCCGGGCAATAATGTGACGGCAAGCACAGCATGCAAGGTACATAAAACCACAAACCACATCAACTACGAGCGTATGTGGCGCATGCATCTCTCAGTGTATCTCTCATGTTTTGGCCATCAAATGGTTTATCACCAAATGGTTGGAGCAGCAAGATATCAGCTCCAACAGAGCTGAGCATGGTCGAGCCCACCGATCTTGCACCCGGCAGAGACGCCAGTGATGCACGGCTCCATAGCTTCAGTTATGCTCAGTCACTTGCAGGAATAGTGTGTGTGTGTGTGTGTGTGTGTGTGTGTGTGTNCAGAGACGCCAGTGATGCACGGCTCCATAGCTTCAGTTATGCTCAGTCACCTGCAGGAATTGTGTGTGTGTGTGTGTGTGTGTGTGTGTGTGTGTGTGTGCGTGAGTGGTAGGAGTCAAGAGGTCACTTGCGTGTTTGGAAGACAAACTAACAAGCCCAATCAGACAGCTGACAGCCAAAAACCCGGGCATTGTCCGTTTTGCCTGAAAACTGGACCACACCATAATACGCATGCAACAAACGCAGTCGTGCAATCAGAATCAGCTACAAAAAATAGCAGTGAGGAGTTGTGGCTACCCAAACCCAGGCAGTGTCTATACTAATCCCCGGTGCCAACATTGTCCGAAAATCATGCAACTTGGACCCTAGGCATAGCATGGAGCTACAAATGCAATAGTGCAATCAGACATGGCGCCAGACACGTGTAGACAGCATATCCAGCGATAGTGACTGCCTGTGGCATGACCGTCGAGGAGGTCTCCCAATGGAGCTGAGCACGTTGGAGGGAGGAGGCTCTGGCAAACTGCGTGTAGACCTAATTGGAAGTGTTTTAGGACATGCAGGCCCATGCAAAAATGAACATGAGCTCTGTGTGTGAGTGCAATGCAGAACGACAAAAACATGGTGAACTCTGGAATGCATAATATGAAAGAACAAGGAGAACTTACAATTGAGCCCCAAGCGGGCTTATGTAGGGGCGCTGGCAGCTAGCCGCATCGGGCCCCATTACCCCCGCTGAACCCAAATGAGTCAGCGGGGAGAACACACTGCATACACCACAAGAACAACAAAGATGGTCTCCTCGAGGCACCAAAACAGCTCTCGAGTGTAGGTTGCTGTGCCAGACAAGCAAGCAACAGTTGGGCTAGTGCAAGGAAGACACCAAGCAATGGTGAGCAGAAGCTATGGGCGGTTTGCAAGGAAGTATGAATGACGGAACACAGAATGATGTGACACACACAACAAGGTGATAGTCGTCAGGTGGGGAGGAGACGAGTGAGCAAGCAACGAGCTCGATCTCGCGCGCCAAATTCCAAGTTTGGTAAACCGAACCAAACTACCCACTACAAAGTTGCAACCTGTCAACTAGGTCACTGGAGGGTAAACATGCCAAAGAACAGGCTAGAGTGTGAACCCGATGTGAATGTGCGTGCACACATGCACGCCAGCCAGAGGCACATGAGACTTGTGCAGATGCCTGGCTGTGAGGCTCGTCGTGTAGTCATGCTACCACGACGTAGCAGCCATAAGAAGTTGCCTCTCTCTAGTTAGTCACCTGCATCAGTGAGGTGAGTGTGCAACAAGGCCAGAGGTCACCATGTGGTACTGACACAAAACCAACACTCCCCCATGACCCCCATCCGACTTCCACAATGGTACTCACAGGCACTACACCAACGTCACGAGGAGTGAAACGACACAGGAATGTATAAAAGCACTAGCACAACACGTCAACCAGGAGGATAACGAGGATACAATAGCCCAACAGCGTGAATTGTTGCCTTGAAGACATTGCTACTAAGTGCCTTTGTGAAGAAGTTTGAACGTTGCTGTTCGGTGTCGACCCACACAATCTGAACATCACCTGCAGCCACACGCTCACGCAATAAATGATGCTCCACATTGATATGCCTGTGCGAGTCTGATGCATGCCATCATACAGAGTGATATGCTTTGTTGTCACAGCGCAAGGTGATACAACGAATGGGAACACGTAGTTGCTACAACAAACGACACAACCAGACACTCTCATAGGTTCTAGAACCAAGTGCAACATACTTTGCCTCACTAGAGTTATGTGCAATACAACCTTGCTTGCTACTCTTCCAAGAGATTACGGTCCCACCAACAAGAAAGACATAGCATGTGCGACTGCGTGCATCCGTGTCATGTGCCCAATCACTGTCAGTGTACCCATCAATGACCACGGACGGCTGCGCTCGGTAACAGAGACCAACTTGGATAATGGAGAGCGCATACCGCACAACACGCAGTGCGGCCTCCATGTGCTGAGCCCGCGGAGACTGTGAGAATTGAGCAAATGAAATTCATAATAAAGGCTATGTCTGCTCTCGTGGTGGTGCCCAGGTACATGAAAGACCCTATGACTCGCAGGTGGTTTGTCACATCCACTGATTCCCCCAGCTTTGGCACGTCCAAGGTCTTCAACAACCTCTGCCCGGCAGGCGTCATCGGTGTTGAGGCAGTGGGGACAGACTCAAGTAGGGAGGCAAAGCGCTTCCATAGGATCCTGGCATACATGGCCTGGCGGACGTGGAGAACGCGACGAGTACGGTCACACTCAAGCTCCATGCCAAGAAATACACGAGCTGGACCTAAGTCTTTCATCTTGTACGTGGCCTGCAGCAGGGACTTCACAGTTGACATTGCTTCACGACTCAGGGATGCAATAAGCAGGTCATCGACGTACACGAGGACGGCGGCAAAGGGCGCCAACTGTGGAGTGACAAAGAGGGAGGGATCCACCGTGCTCCGGCGATATCCCTCCTTCTCCATGGTGGAGGTGATCTCTTGGTTCCAACACCGTAGTGACTTCTTAAGGCCATAGAGTGCCTTTTGCAGTCTCCAAACTTGATTGATGCTGTCAGAGAAACCTGGAGAATGCACCATGTAAATCTCCTCATTCAGCCAACCGTGCAGAAAGGCATTGTTTACATCCATCTGCTCGAGCTCCCAGTCGTGGTGTACGACAAGGCTTAGGAGAGCTCAAGATGTGGTATAGCGTCCAATGGGAGCAAAATTATCGTCATGTTCAACGCCGGGGACCTGAGAAAACCTCTTTGCTATGATTTGGGCCTTGTTCTTGTCGAGCTGGCCGTTAGGCTTGTGCTTACGACAAAAGGCCTAGCGGGCATCGATCGCCGTGCGACCTGGTGGGAGATCGACCAGCTCGTATATGGCGTGGTCATCCAGGGCTCTCAGCTTGTCCCGCATGGCAGCCTCTCACTGCTGGGAGTCAGACGCTACCCATGCCTGGCGAACAGTGGTCGGGTCAGGCGATGGCGCCAGGGCGTGAACCGTTGCATTGCACTCGGCAATGCTCCCAAGGATGGTGGCTTGGAGCGCACGCTCGTGCTCGGATGTAAGTAGTGTGCACCCAAGGAAAGAGCTAGGGTGAACAACCCATGTGGCTAGGCCCAGTGCGTCCATACCAGTCGGTTGCGCTGGGGACTGCCCAGACGAGGTCTGCAAAGGGTGGGCGGAGGATGCTGCAGCAATGGAGGAGCGAGAAGGAAGCACGTGCAGGCATTTGCCACGTACAAATAGTTCGATGGGTGCAAAACTGGCAGGAGCACTGGGTGGACTGGACACGACAGGACTGAGCGGACTGAATGTGGACGGAGCCGAATGTGCGAGGGAGACGGACACAGATGGGACAGATAAGGACATCCAAGGGGATGAAGGAGCTCCAAGCAAGCTAGACAACACCGACAAGGGGGTGTCAGAGGATGGTGGAGTTGCAGTGCTGGCCGCTGGAGAACACTCTGAGGGTGCAGGCTGCTGAGACGGGACAGCAGCAAAAACGGCAGGGGCAGATGGGTCTACAGGGCCAACCTCCCCCCAAAACCGAGACAGCGGGAGCAGGGAGGCACCGAACGAGTGACGATCGAGGTCATGGAGAAACACGGACTCAAAGAACAAGGCATCTTGTGACTCAATACGCATTGGTGCTCTGAGTCCAAGAAGCGCCAGGCTTTGGACTGGGAGGAGACACCCAAGAAGGGACAGAGACGTCCACGCGGGGAGAGTTTCCCGTTGTGAAGGTCCTCGTGGAGCCAGACAGACGCAATGCTACCCCAGACGCGAGCCATACGGAGGTCAGCACGAGAGTCGTACCAGCGCTCAAAGGGGATAACAGTGAGGGGAAGAGGACCGTGTGGCACGCGATTCCACACCCAGGTGATATAGCTCCATGGCCTCGAAGGCAAAGAGAGGGGAGAGCCCGGACTCAGACAGAAGGGTACGGACGCCATCGGCCAGGGTCCGATTCAAGCGCTCAGAAACACCATTTTGCTGAGGTGTGTAGGGAGCCGAGGTCTCCAGACACACCCCTTGGGACTCAAGGAACCGGGTGGTGGGTCCAAGGAACTCACCACCACGATCACTACAGAATATGCGTTGTGAGCCCTGATACGCACGTTCAGCCTGAACGAACCATGACGTGATGCCTGAAGCAACATCACTCTTCTAATGAAGAGCGAAGATCCAGCAAAAACGGGAAATATTGTCATTAAGACACAGAATGTAACGTCCCACCCCCCCCCACCCCAAGAAATTCATGGGGAAGAGGACCCATGACATCTCCATGAACAAGATCAAGAGGGTGAGCGGACTTGGAGTCAGAAGAAGAAAATGGAGAACGATGCATTTTGCATTGGGGCACAGTCCAGACAGTCAGAGGGACATGGAATAAGAAAGATGGACAAGGACAAGCCAACAACGAGTAGAAGCCGGAGCATGCTAGTGATAACATCATTGTGCACATGGCCAAGACGGAGATGCAAGAGCTGGATAGCAGTAGGAGAAAGGGAAGGCGTGACGTGAGCAAGAGACAAGCCAACAGTGGGTGCATAGGGGGCATGAAGGGAGACACGATACAGCTGGACGCACTTAAACCCCCGCAAGATGATGGGACTAGAGGAGCAAAGACGAAGAGTCCCTACACCCTGATTGGGTGAGAAATCCATGCCCTGATCGTCGAGGGATGTTACCGACAGCAGGCTGAGTTCGAAAGAAGGCATTAACAGAACGTTAGGCAAAAACAACACACCACTAGGCCCAAAGAAATGGACAACACCAATGCCCTGGACGGAAATTAACTGGCCGGAACCAGTGCGCACAAAGCAAATAGAGCCGAAAAGACCCAATGAGACAAAGGCGGACCGAACAGAGGTCATGTGATGGGTGGCTCCAGAGTCAAGGAAACAGAAGCGACTATAGACACGGACATTGGGAAGTATGCCACAGGTGGCGACAGTGCCGATTGAGGGCGGGGATGAGGCACAGGCAGCAAGACAACGAGGGAGAACGATAGACTGCCAGTGCTCGATCCACGGAACATACGCGAACGGTAACTCAAGGACGTGATCGGGGGGTTCCCCACTGGAACAACGTCAGTCTGAAAAGCAAGACCTCAGGCCAACGAAGACACACTCTCACCTCCCTGATTGCAAAGGTGAAGACGCTGGAGGAGAGAATGCTCCAGCTGGCGCTCGCCGTCGTTGGAGGCTGCACACGATGGAGCATGCGTGCTTGAGTCTGGAGCAAATCACAGAGGAGGGACGTGGGCCGAGGAAGGTGGGCTCGCGAAAGCGAGCGCTCCATAGGGCGGCGGCTAGCTCCAAGGATAGAGGGCGGGCGGATGGACGCCTGCGATACCGGCGGTGGAGTAGGCTTGAGCTGGGGAGGAACTAGCAGATGAAGTAGAGCTGGAGCTGGAGCTAACAGTGGAAGAAGAAGAGGACCTGCTGGTGTGCGCCCAATGAGCACACATGGTGCGCGCTAGGCGGACTTGGTCAAGGGGCGCAGGGCACTTGCGAGCGGAATGCTTAGAGGAGACACAATTCCAGCACACCACCTCACCAGGAACACAAGGCGGCGCAGCAGTGTTGCCCTTCCCCTTGCCTTGCCCACAACTGTGTCTACATCCACGATCCTGGGAGGTGAGAGCTGTGGCTGTAGAGGTAGAAGAGGAAGAAGAAGAGGATGGAGATGAGGCCGATGCAGCAGTGGAGGAAGAAGAGGAGGTGGCAGTGGAGATGGCGGCCACCCCCGCGATTGCAGTGCGATGAAGGCATTTGTTTTGGAGGCTTGTCCATCAGGCTGCAAGCCTTTCGGCGACAATGTCCCAGAGGGCACCAATGCCGGGAGGGGACTTGGATGGAACAGGCTAGGAGGCGAGGCGCTGCAGCTTGTCTGCTTTGACATCGCGAAGAAGGTTGGACAGCCCGGGGATCAACCAGTTGACCATGGTGTGCATAGCAGACAGCTGACCTGGCGCGGCCCCACCAAGCTCGCGAAGTAGCTTGAGCCCGCGTGCCCAATAGGCGTTGGCCGACTCGTCCACACGCATTACGAGCGTGTTGAACTGAACGATGAGAGCGCTCTGAGCTGCCTGACCTGTGAATGTCGTGCGTTGACGAAGCATGGTGTATGCACCAACTGGGTTGGCCAGACGCTGAACAGCGGGGTCAACATTGTAAGTGCCAACATCGTCGACAAGTGTCTTAAGGGGAGCAGCAATGAGGGCGCGGATAGCTCAAGTAGACTCATCAGTGAGAGGGGTGAAGGAAGGTATGACAGGGAAATAGTATTCCCACAGACGATCTCTCTCAGCCCATGCACTAAAGCGAGTCTCCTAGGAAGAGAAGGCAAGGCCAGTGGAAAGAACAGGAGGCTGGGAGAAGAAGTCATACTGGGGGAGATTGCAGCAGGATCGAGACTAGATGGGGTAACAACGGGGTTTGTGGCAGCACGGTTAGCACCAGGTAGGGTGGAAGAGACACCGGTACCGGTGCGAGCAGAGGAGCCAGCTGGCAGGACAGAGGCAGCAGGCAGTCGCTTGAGCACAATCGCAACCACCTCATCTGCAAAGGAGGTGTGACTGTCATTGGCAACTGTGAGACGCTCTTCAGCCTCACGCTGAGCCTTGCAAGCGAGGGTCAGCTGGCGCTGAAGGTCTGCTATGACCGACTCGTCATCACCAGGCATGGTGACGACTAATGAGCCTTGCTGAAAAAACTTCGGCAGAGTTTCTCCTGTCCCGATGGGCATGGGAAAACTGGGAATGCCTTAGGCACGGTGGGTATGTGCTACAAGAGAGCCCGACCCCAGTCACATGGACAAGCCACCACAGAGAAAAGAGACAGAGGGCAGGAATAGGGAGATGCAGACTAAGAGACCTCACGAGGCGTGTGAGGGTCTACGCAGAAGAGTAAGGATAGGCGGGACAATGGAAGCAGTTCAGCGGTAGGCAGATCATGCACTCTATTTTTAGTGCGCTCTTCTAGTGCGCTCAGACACCATGCACTAACACCATGCACTAAAAATTGAATGCACTTGAACAGTGCACAGTTAAACTCTCTCTCTCTCTCTCTCTCTCTCTCTCTTTCTCTCTCTC
>SZWC01019103.1:3402-28028 GCA_023375785.1 Penium margaritaceum | reverse complement strand
TCTCTCTCTCTCTCTCTCCCTCTCTCTCTCTCTCTCTCTCTCTCTCTCTCTCTCTCTCTCTCTCTCTCTCTCTCTCTCTCTCTCGATCTCCCTCCCTCCCTTGATATCTTTCTTTTTCTTGCTATTGTTCTTGAGAAGAACAATAATCACTGACCAATGCTAGTCCCTATGTTTTTTTTCTCTGATACATTGGTATTTCTAGGTTCAGTTACTGAACCTAGAAGTGGTGTCTTTTGTCATAGACGAAGGCCACGCTAGCTTAGGCCGATCTCGTCACCGAGAGGCCGTTGTCCCCGTTGGGAGAGTGACGGCTGTCATTATCTGCCGGCAGAAAGCGTGATACGCTGTCGTCTCGGTAATCCGTTTGCCGTCGAATGTTCCAGGCGAGTCTGATCCCGTTGCTAGGACCCCCTAGTCCGACGCGTAATGTATATGGTACAGTGCGACACATAATGTATATTGTATGACAGAGTGCACTGGTCACACACTGAGTGTGCGAGGACATACAGTTTCAAACCGCATGAGGTTGCGATGTTTGTTATCAAGCTTGTTGAACTGTTTGCAAATGTTAGCACCTTTCAAGTCGTACAAAAGATTCACCATGAGAACAGTTGTTGTCTTTTCTGGCGAGCATCGGACATTTCAAGCGGGACAGAAAACGTGAAACCGTTCGTTCACACACACATAATATTTCAACTCCGGTCAACAATATCGATAACAAGTGAAGATAGACCATCTGTATTGGTGAATCCGTCTCACATATTTGGAATTTCTTCGAACAACGTCCAAAACTCTATGTTAAGAGAACCTGACATTTTACACTTACCTCTTAAGAATAGACACAACTATCTTTTGTATCCACATCGCTATGAAAATCGAATGGTAACTCTCTGAATTTCTATATTTCTATCGAACCAGAAATTATCGAAGAGATAATATTTTGAACAGGTCGTTGTTCACAAAAATTCGTTCCAAATCCGTAAGGAATGTAGGATTCTAGTGATTGCAGAACGAGACCTGTAATATCGTTTCATTTGTCATATCTCAAAACTAGCAGCCAATATGTCTATTGTTTCTTTTCGTTTATCTTGGATTGCAAAAGTCGTTGGTTTGCTCCTCTAGATGCAAGATTATTACAAGCAATGTAGCCATTTTGGAATGTGGCTGTTGCACACTGAGTGCGTGATAAGTGCACTTTTGCACGTGTATTGAGCGCACTCGCCACACACACTTTCCCTGTATACTGGACCCATCTCTAGACAACCTTGCGAGGACTGACGCGAAGGATAAGTCGTGTCGCAGCAGGCAATGACAAACGTATCACTGTTGGAAAGCTGCCAGATCTGATGAACACAGGATTAGATCTTCCACATAGAGTGCAACAATCTGATGGAGTCCCTTGTTGCACCGCACGTACATGCTGTGGTGTGACTCACAGCACTTGAAGCGAAGCTTTGCCATGTAGCCATCCATCTATTGGTCCCAGCACTTGGACGCCTGTTTTAGCCCTAACAAGGCCTTTCGCAGCTTGCACACCTTGCCCTCCGGTGCATCCACTCCCTCCGGCACCTCAAGGTAGATCTCCTTGTCGATGATGGTGTTGACATCCATTTGGTGGATCTCCACATCCATTGCGGCTTCCACCGCTAGGATCGTCCGGATGCTTGTGAACTTGGCCACGTGCGCGAACGTCTCATCATAGTGTTTGCCTTTCCGCTTCGCGTACCTCTTTGCCACTAGCCGCGCCTTATCCATCTCCATCTTGCCATCCTTGGTGAGCTTCACCTTGAACACCCACTTGGAGCTGATCACCTTCGCCCCCTCAGGCCGATCCACCAGCTCCCAAGTGCCGTTCTCAGCAAGGGACGCAAGTTCATATTTTATTGCTTTGTCCCATTGCTGCTCGTCAGGCCGTGCAAGCACCTCTTGCACAGTTGTCAGCTCCGTTGCCTGCCATCATGCACCGCGCCATCATGACCCAGCGGCCCGTGCTTGCGTCATACCGCTTTGCCGCATTCCGCTGCCTCCGGCAGCGACGCGGCGACCTTGGCGACGCTGGCTGCTGGTCCTGTTGCTGCTCTGCTACAACGTTGTCTTCGGTCGCGGGCTCCCCCGCGTCGGCTGCTGCGTCCTGCACTCCAACGGCCCTTGCACCTGCTGCATTTTCTTGCTGTACTCTAGCATCGCCATCCTCCAAAGACCCGTCATCGACCTCTGCAGCCGCTGGTTCCTCCTCACGCTCAAGGAGTTGGAACCACTCCCCTTGTTTTGGAGAGTGCGCTGCGTCAATGTTTTTGCTGCTACTTCAGTAGCTCTGTTGCTCATCAAACGTGACGTCGCTGCTGGTGATGACGTCCTGCGTCCGTGGATCAAAGAGGCGGTATACCTTGAGCGCATTCTCGTATCCAACAAACGCGTACGCTTTTGTAAGAGGGTCCAGTTTGGAGTCTTTTCTTTGCGCAGCCTACTCCAATGCGTGCGCCTTGCACCCGAACGCCTTCAAGTGCGCCACGCTTGGTTTGCACCCGCTCCAAGCCTCCTGCGGCGTCTTCTAGCCGCCCTTCCCTTTCAGCACTGTCGTTGGGGTGAGGTTGGTGATGTAGCACAGTGTACTCACGGCCTCGGCCCACAGGCTCCGTGGCAACTTTGCATCCACGAGCATTGGCCGCGCCTTGGTGAGCAGTGTCTGGTTCATACGCTCTGCCACGCCATAAGATTAAGGTGTGTATGGAGTGTTCGGCTGCCACTCAATGCCTTGCTCCTTCAGCCAGCCTTCGTAGCCCACATACTCGTGCCCATTATCGTTGCATAGCGCTCTGACCTTGCGGCCAGTCTGCCTCTCCACTGCTGCGACATACATCTTTTGCCGGTCCAGCACATCGCTCTTCCGCTTCATCAAGTAGACGCAGTGTTTTCTTTTGCAATCGTCGATGAAAGTGACAAAGTACCGCGCGCCCCAATGGACGGCATCTTGATTGGTCCGCACACATCACTGTGCACGACCTCAAGCAGGTTTGCGACCCGGCGTTGTCCGTCTTCGAACAGCTTGCACTTCGCCTTGCCCAAGATGTAAGGCTCACACTTGTACTCTGTGGAATGTGCTTCTGTGTCTGCTACATCTGTTATGTTGAGGCCTCAAACCATGTCGTGCTTTGCCATCTCCTGCACAACTATGGGCAATGAGTGCCCTAGCCACCGATGCCACAACTGCAGGTCTGCTCCCCCGCCTTTTTCGAGGTTGACAACGCGCCCTGGCCGGTCTGCTGCGGTGGCTGCCGAGAGGATGACCATCGTCTCAATGATGTAGAGTCCTCCCTTGCCCTTTGCTTCGAGCACGACCTCGCCGTCGCCATCCATCCAAACGACTGCACCTTTCCTGAGGAAAAGTACTTCATAGTCTTTGTCTATCAAGCGGCTTACACTCAAAATGTCAGCCAGGCCAGGGACATGTTGCACGTTTTGGATAAGACGCTGCACCTTTTTACCACCAACCACCACCTCCACGTCCACATCACCTTGGCCATCCGCAGGTTCAACCTTGTCGTTGGCGGTCACCATGGAATTTGCAGACTTGGTGTAGTTGATGAACCCCACCTTCTCGACTTGAGTATGCTCCATCGCACGTGATTCAAGGAACCTCCGTTTAGCACCCTTCAGGTCGTGATTCTTTGTGCCGTTGAGGAGCGCCTTCTTGCCTTTGGCGCCTTTGTCGTCAACCTGCGCCTCCTCCTTGGCCCAATGGCCCTCCTTGCCACAGTTATGGCATGCACCCCTCTTGGCGCCCTTCTTGCCGCTGCAATTCCCACCGCCTCACTTGCCGCTGCTGCTGCCACCACCACAGCCCAAAACTAGGGCCGCCAATGTACTTTTTGATGGGCGAGAACTCTGTCTTCTGCGCCATGTTGAACTTTTGTAATGGACAATCTCAAAGTGAGACGGTGACGTCGCCCGGAGCGACACTCCCATGCGTTGCAAAAACTGTGAACTTCTGCAAATCCTGTGACACGTGTCAACGACAAAAATCCCGTCGCACACGGCCACCCCGACTTCTGCAGCCGCTCCCCATTTCGACGGAACCATGGAACAACATCTCCATCGACTTCGTAATGCGACTACCAATCAAACCAAAGGGATATGACGCAATCCTCTGCTGAAAGATTGCCCCTCCGCATGCCCAAATGCGGTGCCGGGAGGCGCCGACAAGCCGCCAGAGAGTGGAACCTCAGCGGCGGCGGATCTTGCAACTGGAGGATTGCTCAGATCCTAAAATGGCTTATTGATCCCTAAATTTGACAAGTCACTTAATCCGGTGGAAGTCGTTTTGTTGGAATCGGACAAGTATCAGGGAGATATGGCCTTCCAAAGTTAGGGTGTGCACAGCGGCTCTGGGAGCCAGCTGCGACTCAAAATCCGGTAGATAATCGACCGGATTGACTAACAAATATACCATCTGGAGAAAATTGCTCCGGAAGGCCTGCCGAAGCGTCCGGTGGATAATCCACCTGATCAGGTAGATCATCCACCGGATCCTGTATTGCAGGTTGTTACTGAGGGACAGCCAAAATCATGGCTCGGCGTCCGAAACTTAGTAGTACGTTTTGTTACTCGGGGACAGTCGAAATTTTGACTGCAGGTCCCTGGACAGGTTTTGAACCTCGTCACACCCCATCACCAAACTCGACCCAAAAGTGGGGAAGGTGCGTGGAAACAGTGCAAGGGACTCCTACACCTCGTGCAATGGGATCTGCGCCTTGGGAAAGACGCTTCGCACGTGAAGGAAGGCGCCACAGCGAGTGGCGGCATGAGGCTTCTGTGGTGGGTGAGACCTGCGCTTCGGCAAGCGTAACTTGGGCTATGCTTGGCCGAATTGTGCACAGTTTGGTGTGTTGGAAATCTCACAACTTGCCCTATAAATGTTGTTATCATGTCTATCCTAAAAAACTGATGCGAAATCGCGTTATCACCTTCACAAAAGTGACTATCTCTAAATTCCTGCTCACATAGCGTGAGGCGACCAGAAAGCTCACGCTCAATCTCAGATTTTCCCAAAAGCAGAAGACGTGAACCACTAGAGACGATCAGACAAACTTGGGGACCGCACCAAGCGGATTCCTCCTGACATCCTCCTGGTTGTCGACAGGTTCTTCAAAACATCTCACTTTATTCCGACTATGACCATAATCATTGACAAGGGAACAGTGCAAGTATCTTTTAAATAATATTGTGCAACAACACGGCGTGCTAAGAACCATCACAATCAACACAGACGGTTGATTAAGTAGACATTTTTTACGCCAACTGATGACTTGCTACGGTAATTAGATCTAGCTTTCAAAAGCGTTGAAATTGACGGCCAAACCAAGCAGACCAACCAAACGCTTGAAAAACTTCTCCAAACATTATGCAAACCTCATGGAATGGACTGGGCACAGATATTCCTAACCGCCAAAATCGCATGTAATTCAGCGATCTCCACCGCAACGGGTAAAACTCCATTTGAAGTGGTGTATGGAAAACTTCCCGCTGTTAGCTACCGAGCTAACCACCTTTGTCAGAGAAGCCACGAAACCGGAAAAGCTCAGAAAGGGTTTCACACCTTCTTCCTTTGTTGACATGTGTCATGAACCCCAAACGTAATCAGCCATAGACTTCACCTTCAAGAGTACTAACGCCTTAGCATGACATCTCAAGAAGAGCTCAAGTTGTCAATATGCAAGAGAGAATCAAGCAAGGATTAATTGATAAGCATGCAAAACAAGTCTTTTTGTAGCTTTCTGTCCAGTCCTACGACTCAAAAGCACATGCTTGGGGAGTGGCCTGACCCAGCCACATCACCAATAGACTTGCGATGTGGGTTTTACACATCAGTATCCTAACTTCAAGGTAACAGACCAAGCATGTAGCTTCCAAGAATCTGTGGACTTTCTTTCTTGGAAGCTTCCATAACAAACAAGATGTGTATGGGGCCATGATCGAACTCATGACCTATCACTTGGCCAATCTAACAAAATGACTAAGTTAATCACTCACCCACATGGTATTCCCACACATGAGACAAAGCATAGTTGAGTCACACCACGACGGAACCAGGGGTCATACCTCCATAAGGGGCAAAGCCCTCCTGATGCGTCCTACAGCACTGAACAAGGGGCAAAAACATTCAACAAGTCTCTCCCTTGCACCTTGCGTCAGTGACCATCATCATTCGTCATCACATGCGTTGACCATGCCGATACCTTGCCTTTAAGCCTGGTGGAGATCCTTGTCCAGTGGCTTTGTAAGCATGTCAGTCCGCTTCAGCTTGGTACCGACATGCTCATGCTCCACTGTTTGCTTGTAGACCAAGTCTCAAGCATAGTGGTAGCGGATCTCGATATGCTTTGTGTGCTTGGACATTATGGGGTTCTTGGACATGTCAATCGTGCTCATGTTCTCAATCTTGATGACCGTCATCGTTTCTTGTGGTGCCTTCATCGCAGATATCAAGCTTCGTAGCCACTGCGTCTCTTTACACACCTCAACCAAGGCGATGTACTCAGCTTCAAACTATTGACAGAGAGACACATTCCGCATTGCGACATGCTCAACTGACTGCACCTCTATTCAACATACACACAAAGCCAGAGGTAGATTTTCTGTTGTCAATATTCCCTCCCCAATCAGCATCGGTGTAGCACATGAGACTAAGTGATGCGGATCAAGCGATGCCTCCAAACTGGAGCCCCATGTGTTGCGTCCCCTGAACGTAGCGTATGATGCGCTTCACAACCTACCAGTGGAGTGGACTAGGATTGGCCACAAACCGGCCCACCTGTCCAATAGCATGGGTTATATCTGGTCGGGTGGCAACTATGGCATACATCAGGCTGCCCACTGCAGTCTGATATGGGATGCCCTGTATGTCAGTTTTCTCCGCTTTGTTGGATGGGGACATGGAGGAAGAGAGCTTGAACTCCGAGCTCATGGGTGTGCTGGCAAGCTTGCAATCTGCCATGTCGTTTAAGGATGGAGTGAATGTATTTTGTCTGGTTCAGGCTGATGGTACCTGGTGCTCTGTCACGCTTGATAGCGATTCCAAGGTAGAATTAAGAGGACCCATGTCTTTCATCTCAAATCTGCTACTCAGCTGCCCCTTGAGATCGTCTAGCAGTCGCGTTGAAGAAGAGCATAGAATGAGGTCATCAACGTACAAGGCGACCAATACAGTTCCTTTGTCCCTCTCATGCACATACATGCTAGGGTGGTTGTTGCAGTGCATGAAGGAATCCTCAGCCGTGAATGTATCCATCTCTTGGTACCAAAGTATTGGCGCTGTTAAAAACGTGCTCATGCCATGGATGCCGTTTGCCGTTTTCCTGGCTCGACCATTAGAGAGTGGTTGAATGTCTAATCTGATTACAGATTTGGACTCCTTAGAGTTTTCCATGCAATTTTGAGCTTTCAGTTGCTCAATTTGGTTGATAATTCAGAAGTTAGTCCTACCCAAAGTTCGGGTGGTGTGGCGGGTGGAATCTGGTATCCGTCCGAGGTGACGAGATACTCCACCGCCGGTGGTTTGGGTTCAGCTCCAACTGGCTCCATAGACCCCAAGGCCCTAGAGGAAGCGACCATATAGGTCCCCTAGACCAGGGCGAGCCGCCCTTTGTGAACTGTGAACGTTGAGTTCATCGTTCGGGAGAACAACCACCTGGGAAGTGAATCATCGTCTCCAATATGGTGCGTCATACCAGAATGGTTCCTTGTTGTTTCCGCCATTCTGGGCATAGCCTCGTGTGAACAGATGCTCAAGATACGGATCTTGCTGTAGTCGGAGGGTTTCTTCCTCAGCCGTCAGATCTTGTGGGCGGCTGATCGCGTCTGCTGGGTTGGTTTTGCCTGGCCGGTACTCGAACCCGGATTCGAGGAACTCCATCCATTGGGTTTGACGTTGACAGAGGTTTGACTGCGTCTTCAAATAGTTCAGTGTATGGTGGTCAGTACGCACCATGCATCGGCGGCATTACAGAAAGCACTGCCACGTCTTAAAGGCATATACGAATGCCAGCATCTCCTTCTCGTGTACAGCGTGGTTGAGTTTCGGACCGCGTAGGTGACCGGTTTCTCTCCATTACCATGGTATTGTAGGAGGATTGCGCCGATGGCTGGATCTGAGGCCTCCGTATCCATGACATAATTGACCGTTGGATCAACTAATCGTAGGGTTGGTGCCGAGGTGAGAGGGTTCCGCAAAGCGGTGAGTGCTTGTTGCTCGCTATCTCCCCACCGCCACTCATTTTCTTTTTTAGTGACGTCGGAGAGAGGCGCTAACACTCGGGCATTATCCCATACAAAACGCCTGTAGCAATTTCGAAAGCCAGGAAAACTTGAACGTCTCTTTCACTAGTCAGTGTCGGCCAATCAGCGACTGATGCCACTTTCTTCGGATCCATGGTGATCCGTCCGTCGTTGATGACGTGACCCAAAAACTCGATGTAAGTGCGACCGAAGTCGCACTTTGAGAGTTTTTCTCTCTTTGTAAAACTTCAAGATCTTTTCTAAGACGTCCATCGTGCTCCCCCGTGATGCCTCTGTACATGAGGATGTGTCAAGGAACACAACAACAAAATTGTCGAGGTACGGGAGGAAAATGTTGTTCATTGCTGCCATGAACATTGCAGGGGTATCTGCAAGTCCAAAAGCCATTACGATGCTATAGAAATACTTGTAGCGAGTTTGGAATGCCGTCTTCTTGATGTCAGTGTGTGCCGCGCGCTTATGGTGATAGCCACAACATAGGTCGATTTTGGTGAAAATTCTAGCCCCTCGGAGTTGGTCAAAATATTCATCGGCTCGGGGAGAGGATAGCGGTTCTTAATGGTAGCGTTGTTCAACCCCCGGTAGTCCACGCACATTCGCATTTTGCCAGTTTTCTTTTTTATGAACAGTAGACGTGTGGCATATGGTGACGTGGATGGGCAGATGAATCCTTGACCAAGCATCTTGTCGATCTGCTTTTTTGGCTCGGTCAGTTCGTGACTGCTCATCCAATAGGCCCCTCGAAGTGAGGGTTGGCTGCCCGGTTCCAGCTCAATGCAATGGTTTATGTTCCGTTGAGGGGGTAGAGTTTTTGGGAGTTTGTCGGGGAAGACGCCCACAAACTCTTCGATGTGTGGTTCAAAATGTTCGGGTACCATCGTGAACTTTGTTGATGAGGCTAATGGGAGTGATGATTCAACTGTTGTCACTCCTGCTTCCTTCATTGGCTCAAGATGTACGGGCCACGCACGAGCTCCTTGTTGTATGCAACATTTGGCCATGTTGAGTAGTATCAAATTACAGGTTGTCACTTTCCGATTACCATGGCTTCCTTTGCTGCTTCTACCTCTACTGCTTTCGCTGTCATCTTCAGTCCCACGCACGGAAGTTGCTGCCTGGTGGTGTCCATTTCCACATAAATGTCGCTGCTGTTGCAGTCAACTTGCAGATTGTGCTGATATAGGAAATCGCATCCGAGAATGATTTTGTGGTCACTCATTAGACAAGACCTCTAGACCACTACATTGCGTAGATCTCCCACTTGTAGTCGTAGCATTTCTTGGAGTCTCCATATTTGCCATCTTTCGTTAACGGTTTTTCCTTCAAACATCCCTGGTTCAGTCTCCAAACCCACTTTGAAAACCATGGCGTTGCCTACGAAACTGTAAGAGGCTCCTCCATCCAATAGTGCCAGTACTATTCTCCAACATTTACATCCTCGAGGTTGCACTCTCAGCAATATTGCCGGTTGATCGTCCTCGTACTCCTTGTCGAACTTTGAAATCTCACAAACCCTCAGTGGCATTGTAGGCCATTCAGATGGGTGATCTTTTGGCACAGATCGCTCCTCACGGACAAGAGTCATATCTTTCACTCCATTTTTTGACTCATTTTTCTGTGACTTCCTCCTTCTTTTGGTCTGCTGCTTGCTTCAACAGTTGCGAGCGATGTGCCCAAACTTTCTGTAGTTGTAGCAAGTGCACGTATCTCTGTGGTTAACAATGTCCATTTCGATTGGCGTCGAGTAGTCCCCTCGTTGGATTCTGACGTTTCTCCAATAATTGTGGCTGGGAGGCTGCCAGCCGTAGGATTCCTGAATTCCAACATTGTTGTCGACACTGTGGATCCAATCTGCTACTGTGATCATCCGAGGTAAGTCATTCTGGATGCCAAAGATAGCAATCACGTGTCGTATATCCTGTTTGAGTTGTCGTTGTAGTGGAAACGGAGCTCGTAGGGGGTGATGTCTGTACGAGTGATGATCTCGCGGAATCTCCACATGTACTCTGCCACGTTGGACTACTCACGGAGACGTTGGAGCTTCTACCAAGCGTCACACTTTTCAGTAAGTCGTCCAAATTGTGCAAGCATCGAGTGCAAGAACGCGTTCCATTCAGTTCATGGTATCAGCGCGTCTTGCCATTGCGAGTTGATCTAGTCCTAGGGTAGAGTGCTTGCAATTGGCGATATGAGACGGGCGCCATTGGGCATCGATGAGGCCCCGCCGGTCTCTTGATATCGTTGGATGGCCTTTAGATCAGACCACCAACTAAAATCTGCCGCCGCGAGGTCAATATTCTTTCGATTGTTGGAGACCCGAGCAGCGGTGAAGTACACGCCTAAAATCGTCAGCCACATCTGAATCTTTGGTCCCTTGGAATTTGCAGGATCGAACAGTTTAGGAGGGGCTGGAGGAATCTAAGGTTTATTTCAGAGTTGGGTGTTTCTCCTGAAGAACACTGCCTCTTGTGTACTTGCGTTGTGAAGAGCTTTCATTGTGTTGAGTTTGTTCAAGAAGATGGTTGTTGATTCCTTTGAGCGCGGAGATACAATTTTCTAATTCCTCATTGATACGGGCCTGTTGTCCGGTGCCATCTATCGTTCCAGCTAATGTGGTGGAGGCTGTCTGTAGGGGCAGCTGGTATACTGCCATTGGATCCGTGACCAGATTGGTCGTCGAAGCCGTTCGGGTTGATCTGGCTGTCGCATAGCTTTCCACGCCACTGCTTGCTATCGCTTCAGGATTTGTGTGCATAGGCAGATTCTGCTCCTCTATCGCCAAATTCCTTGCCAAAGATCCACTGTCGGTTGTTGGATGCGCTCGCTCATTTCATGTCGTAGCTGTGAATTTTGTGAAGTCTTGACGTGTAAGATGTGCTGACGACTTTTGAGAGGTAGTCCCTGGGATGGGTAAAGTAGTCACATGCCTCTCCAGAGCTGCTACGCTCTGATACCAAGTGTTATGCCAAATGGAGCGTAGATGGTGAAGATGTAGATGTTGCGATGTACAACATCATTGAGATTTGAGGCACTTGAGCAATTTATAATTAGCGGCTAGGGTACTTTGATGAAAAGTGTCAAAATCATCGAACATATATGTACAAGTATGGAGTTACGAATAAAGTATCAATAGGGTCGTTGGGTCAATCCTCACGCGATGCACGTGTAGTTGCATTGTGAGTGGTCGGATTCGTGAGGCTCCGCTGAGAAGTCGGGGGGCTTTGAGGATCGATGGCAAAGATGCGAGATGCAACTTTTTCAATCTAGATATGTCGCGATGTGTCGAGAGGTCAACCGAAAGGTCGTGACACTTCTGTCGATGATTCTAGAAATTGGTTAGAGTTATAAGAAAGTGCGAGAAGGTTTGCAATAGGGCAAGGGCAGTTGGCCAAATTGCCCTTGACCGTGGGAATGAAGTTCGAGGTCTCGACGCGTCATGGGTTATTTGGGTCATGGCTAAAATGGCTACACGGAAACATTAGGGTCTCGTGTACGTCTGGTACATAACTAAAACCATGTGTACAAACGGTTTATAAATAAGGATGCATCTTACATGCTCCCTCACATATTGGGCCCCAAGCAATGTAGTCTTGAAAATAGAGCATCTTGATCTTTTCTTAAGATGAATTCATTACCATCTAACCGTGACATCCAAAAAGGGAGTCACATGGTACTCGTTCCAAAACTGTTGGTGGAATCCAAACAAGGGTTTTTCTTGCTCTATCTCTGGTTGAAAACATACGAAGGGTCTTCGTCAAGGACGGAGTGACGAGATACCCACCATGTCCAAGTTTTTAGCTGGCGTGTCCACACCCTCTAAATTAGGAACGGCATGCCCAATACATGCCAAATTGAAGCTGTTGTCTCCATAGGTCAAAAAAAGAAGCGATGTTTCCAAAACAAAAGGTATGTTGTCGCTACATGAAATGCAGCATCCAAATTCTAACATTATCATTCTCCTCAAACAATGAAAATTCCCTCTTTTGAGGTGTTTGTGATTGTTGGAGGGAAGGGTTTGCACGGGGTTTGCGTGGGGGGTTCGAGAAACTCCATGTGTTGAAATGGAATCTGATGGGCCCCGCTATTGTGGGCGCAATAGATGCCCGCGCAAAAAATGAAACCCTCAAATCAGAATGTAAAGAGGGGTTGGGTTTGATACTTTTCTTTTTGTGCAAACCATGTGTGGTTTGTGTGTCATGAAGAAAGAGTCAAAAATTTGACTTCGACATTTTGGCTCGAGTGCGATGGAGCGATGACTCTTTTTCTTTCAAAGTGCAAACCCCCTATTACGATGTAAGGTTTTATGTTTTGCGCGGGTGGAGCCCGCGTAAAACATACAATACCCTAAATTGTAATAGGGGGCTTATTCGTCGAAAGAAAAGGGTCGTGGCTCCATTACCATATTGCGAAGGAGTGACGGTCGCGGTCAAGCGATGGTCACATGACCCTCGTCGCCATGATTGATCAGCAAAGCAAGTCGCTGATCAAGCATGACGAACTGTTATGAACTAGACGTACAAGAGTCCCTAATCTTCTCAAGTGGGCATTTTCTTAGTAAGCAAACAACCCATTACAACACGAGAACCACGATATTCACTCCAATGGTTGAGGGAAAACTGGCCAACTGCCTCGTCCTCACTGGATATTCTCAAACCTTCCAATAGCGTTGACCACTCTCGCAAACCTACAAACAAAAGTGTCATGGACTTTTGGTCAACTTCTCGACGCATCACGACTAGTATGGATTTATAAAGATGCATCTCGCACGTTCACCCTCGATTCTCTGAGTCCCCCGACTTCTTGATGGACCTTCTCAAATACGGCCACTCACAAAGCGACTCCACACGCGTCATCAAAAAATCGACCCAACCACTTCGACTATGCTTTATCTGTAACTCAACACAAATGTATTGTATTACCTCCTAAATTCAGGTAGGTTTTCACCAAGGATTCTTTTCCGGATTTTTCAATGACCCGGGGCCGAATTTCTGACCATTCTCAAACAGGGCGTGGTCAGGACCTGCCCTGGTAAATTCATACTTTTGAGATCAACTCCGCGATGTGGCTGCTAACGCTCACTCAAGTGATGAGTTTGGTCGGTCAAATTGTGCTGCTTGAACATCGAGCAGTCAAACAAGTGGTAACACGTGACAATGACGGACTTGACCGCGCACGGCAATATTCAAACACTTTTTTCCGAGGAGTTTCCTACCGTTTTCGAATAAGGCATAAGCAATTTTGTGCCGGGTCCGAACTTTTGTACAATTGATTTTTGTCCGAATTTAGGTGGTAGTACGGTATATATGTTCCATCATTTTGACACTTGTCATCCAAGTACCCTTAACGCTAGTTATAAATTGCTCAAGTGTTCCAAATTCTAAGTCGTGTTTTGCCTCGCAACTTCTGTGGAAACACGGTATAGATTGTGTCCAAACTCACCTGTGTTCTGACAAAGATGATACAGAATGACGGAATGAATGTTGGAGGCCACTCTGCTCAATATGATACAGTAAATCAAGCAAGGGAGCAGTAGCGAGCAAGCGACAGATATGCCAGCGTGGCACTTTGAAGCAAAGCGACGCTATGCTGTCCGGTCGACCATCGACCGAGGCGTCTGCTGAAGAGCGCGGACAATTAGCGCAAGACAGGAGGAACCGGACTACCTCTACTTGTACTTTCTCAGCACCAGGCAGTAGCTAGGCTATTTAGTAGTTTGCTTTGTACTTCGTTATTTCTTAATGGTTCTGAGTGATTCTTTCACTGGTCACTCGTCTGGACTCTCTTCTTGTGTTCCAGCTACCATTCATGAGCAATTCAGGCTGACAGAGATATCAAAGAGAACAGATGTGTGACGGATCGTCAAACTCAGGACACTCACACATGAGAGCAGAAGCAGACCACATATTGGCAACAGAGTTTTGACCTGATGAGCATTCAAGAACCTGGCGGACTATTTTTCTAACACGTGGTATCAGAGCAGGGTGCTGTATTCAGGTCAATCGAGCCCTGAAGTGAACGTTACTATCTCCTTGAAGAAAGATCTCTCAACTACCAGGACAACATCAATTCCAAGTTGCAGAGTTTCAGAACATCACCACAACGCCAAGACACTAAACCGTATCAACATCACGAGCTACTGCCTTTTCATCCTGACAACATCAGAAATCATGGATCTGGGGGCTCTGAATTCAATCGCTTTGCCAATGTGACCTGCTAGAAGTGTGGCAAGAAGGGTCACACTTTTCGAGTGTGCTCGCTGCCTCGCCGAGGCATACCACAACAACAACATGCTCTTCTAACATCTGTTGTGCATGATGCGAAGGATGCAGTAACCAAGCTAGCTGAAATCGCTGCAATGCAAACACCCACAAGAAGTGCCAAAGGTACTAACCACCTGGGCAGAGGCTCTTTCTACAGCCGCTTACACCACTAACCGACTTCCCACCAAGAAGTTGCCTGCAGGATGCGGCATACCACATGAAGCCTGGAGTGGCCATCGTCCCAATGTAAGCTATTTCCGCATCTTTGGCTGCACAGCTTACGCCTGGATTCATCCAGAAAAACGCACCAAGCTGGGATCCCACAACAGGAAAGGCTACCTTCTTGGTTATGAAGAAGGTGGCAACGCTTACCGTCTGTGGGACAACGAAACCAAGACAGTTTTTCGCAGTCGCAGCGTCACGTTCGATGAATCTTTTCAAGATCGCTCCATCCCTACCGCACCACCAACACTTACAACAATCACTGCTCTGGATGACGCTCTCGACTTCAACCAGCATCTGCAGAAATTTTCCATGGATCCCACGCCTGATGAACATGAAGGAGTTCTGCCCCTTATCATCCCAGCAGAACATGTTCCGCCCTCTCAAGCTCTACCACTCCCGGAGCTGCTATCTCAACAGGGTTTGCCTCCTGTGCCCCTGGCACAATCAGCTCTGCGCCGATCGGCACGGCTTGCGGCTTCACAGGTTTCCTCTGCATATCTCAGTGCCGAGTGTCTCACTGCTGATGACTTCGATATTGCCCTTGTGACTCAGATCGTTGACCCCATCAGTTACAAGGACGCTCTGTCACGACCTGATGCTGCAGCTAGGCACGCTGCTGCTGTCGAGGAATTTGAGCAACTTCAGAAGCAAGCCACTTGGACACTCGTTCCCCGGCCTGCAAATACTCCAACTGTCACCTGCAAGTGAGTTTTTAAGCAGAAGTTGGACGCAAATGGCAACCCCTGTCGCTATAAGGCTCGCCTGGTGGCTCGCGGCTTTAGCCAGGTCCTTGGAGTTAATTACTCCAACACCTTTGCGCCTGTCGCCAAGTACTCCTCTATTCGTGTGATCTTGGCATTGGCCGCCTCCAATGACTGGCACCTCCATCAGATGGACGTTAAGTCTGTCTTTCTGAATGGCGACCTTGAGGACACCGTCTACATGACCCAGCCCGAGGGGTTCGTTGAGCAGGGGGGTAACACCTCGTGTGCCTGCTCAACAAATCCCTCTACGGCCTCAAACAAGCTCCGCGCCAGTGGAACAAGAAGATTCATGAGTTCTTCCTGTCCCAAGACCTTCAGCGCCTTCACTCGGACCATTCTGTTTACTTTCGCCATGGTCCGTCCCCTCTCGGCGTCATCCTGTATGTCGACGATCTGATCGTCTTTGGCCCGGCCCTCCCGGTGATTTCCACTTTCAAACAGCAACTGGCCCTGACCTTCGAAATGCAAGATATGGGGCAGCTGAACTACTACCTGGGGATCCAGGTACATCATGACATGTTTCAGCCTCAAGTCTCTCTTTCTCAGGCTACATATGTTCAGCGTATGGCTGAGAAGTTCAACCTGGGTCAATCTGCTCCTATCTCCACACCGCTGGTTCCAAACCATGGGCTTACCAAGCCTCCAACTCCAGACACCCTGGCCTCTCCAGCCAAAGCAAAAGCCTACCCAAGTATGGTTCGATCCCTCATGTATGCCTCTGTTGGAACTCGCCCTGACCTATCCTACGCAGTTGGGATCCTAAGTCAAGGCTGCAAGGCGCCAACCAAGAATCACCTGACAGCAGCGAAGCGGTGCATCCGCTATCTTCGCAGCACATCAACTATGGCGATTCGCTACACCAAGACATCGGGTCCCCTCCTTACCGGTTTTTGTGATGCAGATCTCTCAGGAGATCAGAGCAACAGTAAATCAACATCTGGGTACGTCTTCAAGATCAACGGCGGACCGGTGTCCTGGAGATCCAAGAAGCAATCAGTAGTGGCTCTGTCATCAACAGAAGCAGAATATATCGCACATAGCGAATGCACCAGAGAGGCCGTATGGCTTTGATCAGATGGATCCAACTGTCATCTACTGCGACAACCAAAGTGCCATTGCACTGGCTGACGACCCTGTGCTTCATGACAGAACAAAGCACGTGAAGCGGCAGTTCCACTACGTAAGGGACGCAGTGGCAGAAGGGGAAGTGGACATGGTCTACATTGAAACCAAAAGGCAAGAGGCAGACATCTTTACCAAGTCTCTGGACACGAAGCAACACCTTGAGCTATGTGAACGCTTGGGTCTTACTCAAGAATAGCGGCAAAAGAAGACTGCATGGGAACAAGCAGCAGAACACGACAAACTACGACAGACCTCGTCTGTGGCAAGGATTGCAGCCTGACCTGCCAGCACTGGATCACAAGTCCCTTGACTGCTTGACTGCTTGACTGATTGACCGAAATACTGACTGTGAGAGTGAGTGGGGCAGTGGGACAGTACACTGAAACCGCAACCCTATTTTTTGGGATATGCGGAGTAAGGATTGAGAGGAAAGGCACTGGTCCAACTGCTCCTCTTCTCAAAACCTGCAAAACGAATGCTTAAACCACTAACCACCTACTCCTTCTTCTATGTGCAACAACCTCACCAGAGTAAGAGATACAAACATGAAGGGGGGAAAATGAGTGTATCCAAACTTTAATGCTTCAGATCACAAGGATCAGAACCACACAGTATGAGATTGGATCACAAAGGGGGGAATGTGGAAACACGGTATAGATTGTGTCCAAACTCACCTGTGTTCTGACAAAGATGATNCCTTCTTCTATGTGCAACAACCTCACCAGAGTAAGAGATACAAACATGAAGGGGGGAAAATGAGTGTATCCAAACTTTAATGCTTCAGATCACAAGGATCAGAACCACACAGTATGAGATTGGATCACAAAGGGGGGAATGTGGAAACACGGTATAGATTGTGTCCAAACTCACCTGTGTTCTGACAAAGATGATACAGAATGACGGAATGAATGTTGGAGGCCACTCTGCTCAATATGATACAGTAAATCAAGCAAGGGAGCAGTAGCGAGCAAGCGAAAGATATGCCAGGGTGGCACTTTGAAGCAAAGCGACGTTATGCTGTCCGGCCGACCATCGACCGAGGCGTCTGCTGAAGAGCGCGGACAATTAGCGCAAGACAGGAGGAACCGGACTACCTCTACTTGTACTTTCTCAGCACCAGGCAGTAGCTAGGCTATTTAGTAGTTTGCTTTGTACTTCGTTATTTCTTAATGGTTCTGAGTGATTCTTTCACTGATCACTCGTCTGGACTCTCTTCTTGTGTTCCAGCTACCATTCATGAGCAATTCAGGCTGACAGAGATATCACAGAGAACAGATGTGTGACGGATCGTCAAACTCAGGACACTCACACATGAGAGCAGAAGCAGACCACATATTGGCAACAGAGTTTTGACCTGATGAGCATTCAAGAACCTGGCGGACTATTTTTCTAACAACTTCTACCTGTTCACCATCTATGCTCCGTTCTGCGTGACACTTGGTATCAAAGCACAGCGGTGCTGGAGAGGCATCCAACTACTTTATCCATCCAGAGAACTACCTCGCACAAGCCGTGAGCGTATCTCACACGTCAACACTTCGCAAAATTTGTGCCTATGACGTGAGGCAAGCAAGCGTAACCAAGACCAACAGCTGGTACTTGGCGACGATTTTGGTGATGGAGGAGCAGAACGTGCCGATGCACGCAAACCCTGAAGCGACAGGGACTGCTGGTGTGGTAGGCTTTGCGGCAGCTGGGACAACCCCTACGGCTTCAACGACCAATCCGGTCACGGACCTGACGGTGATTAACCAGCCGCCCCTACCAAAAACATCGACGAAGACAGTAGGGAAGATAGGTGGTACTGGATGATAGGCGCGGATCAACGAGGAACTGGTAAACAAAATCTCCGCACTTGAGGGAATAAACAACCACCTGCTCCAACAACTCAATGTCGCGACAGAGGCTATTCACAACACAAGCGCGCGTGAAGCAGTGCTCGACGAGAGAAATTTCCAACTCTCGAGCAAACCCAAAATTTGTCCACCTCCACCAAAAACGTTAGATCCTGCTGACTCTAAGGGACCAATGGTTTGGATGTCACTCACGAGTTTGGAGGTGTACTTCACCGCTACTAGGGACAATGATGATAAAAAGAAAATTGTCCTCGCGGCCGCGCTTTTGCGTGGCACGGCGTTAAGTTTGTGGTCTGATGTAAAGGCCATCCAACGGCGGCAAGAGACCAGCAGAGTATCAACAACGGCCAGCGGCACCCGTCTCACATCACCGACCGTAGACATTCTATTCTTGGAGCAGACCAACCCACAGTGGCAAGACGCGCTGACGTCACCAACCAATTAGAACGAATTTTTGCACGCGATGCTCACATGTTTTGGACGGCTAAACTAGAAGTCTGACGCACAATAAAAACTCGAGCGTCAAGATCAACAATGGAGCGTGGTGGAGTACACGTGGAGATTTTGGGAGATTATGACTGGATCGGTCATCGCCCCCAAGGAACTCTGTTTTCACTACAACATCTGCCTCAAGCGAGATATCCGGGAAGCAATCATTATTTTCATCATCCATAACGACGTGCCTCAGATGATCATAGTAGGAGAAAGAATCGATAGCGTCGACTACAACGAGATGGAAGCAGTAGAGAAAATCGCAGAAGCCAAAAAGCGACAACCGGTGCAGCTGATACCGCTCAATGTGGCCAAGCACTATCTACTAAGAGGAGCTTGAACGTGGCTTAGACATCTCGAGCCAATAAGAGAAGCGGAGCTGGTAGCAGCTGACTCATCATCGGCCTAATCAGCCTTATTGGCCTCGTCAAAATTTGCGATGATACCCAAAGAGTTTGCACCCCTCATCCAGGAGTTTGCGAACGTTTTCCTCGACGAACTCCTAAAAACCTTACTTCCTCAGCGAGACATCAACCATCGCATCAAACTGAAGCCGGGCAGCAGACGTACCGTCCGAGGGGCCTGTTGGATGAGTGATCACAAATCGAGGTAGAAAAGCAGCTCGACGAGATGTTCGTTCAGGGGTTCATCCATCCATCCACGTCACCATACATTGTACCCGTATTATTCATGAAAAAGAAAACTGGCAAGATGCGGATGAGCGTGGATTATCGGGCATTGAACGACGCTACCATTAAGAACCGCTTCTCTCTTCCTCAAGCTGATAAACTTTTCGACAAACTCTGACGGGCCCGAATTTTCAGCAAAATCGACTTATGCAATGGATATCACTACATACGCATGGCAGCCGCCCACATCAAGAAAACATCGTTATGAACTCGCTACAGGCACTTTGAGTTCAAGGTCATGCCGTTTGGACTAAAAAATGTCTAAGTGATATTTATGGGGGCAATGAACAACGTTTTCTGGCGGAAACCTCAAAAAATTTGTCGTGGCTTACCTCGACGACATTTTGGTGTGCAACCGCACCTCGGAGGAGCACGATGGATACCTCCGATTTTTTTCTCAAAGTTCTACAAAGAGAGAAATCTTTCGGAAATTTTTCAAAATGAAACTTTGGTCGTTGTTCGATCGAGGTTTTGGGTCATGTCACCAAGGGCAGACAGATGACCTTGGATCCGAAAAATATGGGAGCAGTTGGTGATTGGCCAACGCCGACCAAAGTTCGAGAAATTGAGGTTTTTCTCAAATTTTGCAATGACCACCAGCGATTTGTACAGGACTACGCCATAGTGTCAGCGCCTCTTTCCGGCCTCACTTGAAAAGAAAACAAGTGGCGGTGGGGAGACATTGAACAAGAACCGTTCACCGCTATGCGTAGCACTCTGACCTTGACGCTGGCCCTATGATGAGCCGATCCAACGGTCGATAACATCATGGCCGCGGATGCATCAGATTAAGCCATTGGCGCGATTGTTCTGCAAGACTATGGCAACGGCGAACAACCGGTCGAGTACATATCTAAAAAAATGCAAGGACCAGAACTGAAGTACATAGTCCACGAAAAGAAGATGTTGGCGATCGTACACGCGTTCAAGATGTGGTGATGCTAGCTAGAGTGTTGCCAATGCATCCTGCACACTGACCACCACGTGTTGAAATACTTGAAGACGCAGCCAAATCTCAACCGATGTCAACCCCGATGGATTGAGTTCCTTGTGTCTGGGTTCTACTACCAAATCGAGTACCGAATAGGCAAAGTTAATCCGGCGGACACACTCATCCGCCGACTAGATTCAATGGCCAACGTGACAACATTGTAACTACAACGAGGTCCGTACCTCAAGTGACTGTTCGCACGAGGCTATGACCAGCACGACGGATATGCTAAAGCCAAGTTTTGGCTCGACGCATCCTACTGGCGATAACACTTCACTTGCCAAGTGGTTGTTCCTTGGAACGACGAGCTTTGCCGTATGCTGCTCGAAGAATGCCATAACAGCGGACCAAGTGGTCACGTTGGAGAGGACAAGAAGTTGAAGATGCTGGCAAAAAACTATTGGTGGGACAAGATGCAATCTTACGTGGCCAACTTCTGCAGAACCTTCGACACATGTCAGCGACAAAAATCTTGTCACACGAGGCCACCCGGACTTTTGCCGCCATTTCCTATTCCGACGGAACCGTGGGCAGACATCGCCATGGACTTCATCACGAGATTACCGGTTACACCCGAGTAATATGACGCAATCCTCGTGGTCATCGACACATTTTCCAAAATGTCCCACTTCATTCCGACAACGACCAGCATCACCACTGAGGGAACAGCACGGCTCTTTCCAAACAACATCATGCGACTACACGGCGTACCGAGAACCATGACAAGCGACAGAGACGGTCGATTCACTAGCCTTTTTGGGCGTAAACTGATGACTCATTACTGCAACAGAATTCTACTTTCAAAATCATTTCATCCTCAAACTGACGGTCAAATTGAGTGGAAAAATTCAATGCTTGAACAACTAATTCGAGCACAATGCAAACCTCATGGGACAGATTGGGTGCAAAAGCTCTGGACCGCCAAAATCGCATATGATTCGGCACTTTCCACCGCATCAGGTAAAACTCAATTTGAAGTGGTGCGTGGCAAATTTCCTGCCAAACCAGCTGGACTACAAAGTCGCAGCAACATTTCTGCCGTTGACTTTAAAAGCTGAGACTTCACCACCGTCTAGGAGGAAACAGGACAAACCCTGAAGAAGACACTGGCAGCGATGAAACGAGCAGCTGACCAACATCGCAACGACGACATCTTCAACACCGGCGAAAAAGTCCTACTCTGCTTGGCAAACATCAAGCTACGCGGATCCGATTGTTTGAAGCTCAAACGCTGATGGTTGGGACGGTTTGAGATCGAACGCATGCAAACCCCCGTGGTTGCAAGACTCAAACTCCCTGATATCATGCAATTTCATCCGGTATTACGTGTCAGCAGGCTCAAGCACTACCAAGAACGCTGAGAGTACTTCCCTTCTAGAGATTTCCCTCCTCCGCCTCCTGTTCAAGTGGAGGAATACACAAAGTACGTCATCAAAGACGCCCTCGGCCACTGACGAGGAGGCAAGATGACAGAATGTATCGTCATGTGGCATGGCTACGACGCCACGCACAAGAGCTCGGAACCCTATGACAACCTCCAATATGTCAATCATCTCATCCACGACTACTACCGCCATCTCCGGGCCACATTTGCACGCGCGCCTTGTTGTCGCAGCTAAATGGAGGGGAAGTATTATGTCCGAGACGCACACGAGTTCCCAATCTCCTCCAGTCGGCATTTCTGTCACCACACAAACAACTTATTGCATCATGAGAACCGCGATATTCACTTCGACAGTCGAGGGCAAACTGGCCAACAACCCCACCCGGATTGGATATTCGAGAACCTTCCAACAACTCGACGACTATCGCAAACCTGAAAAAAGAAGTTTCACGACCTTTTGATAGATTTCTCGACGCATCACGACGACGAATCTAGATTTACAAAGATGCATCTCGCATCTGCACCGTCTACACTCGAAGACCACCGACTTCTCGACAGGCCTTCTCGAATGTGACCACTCACGACACGACTCCACACGCGTCGAAGTCGTTGACCCAATGACTTCGACTATGCTGCACTCGTAACTCGACACTTGTGTGTATATGTTCGATCACTTCGACACTTATCATCGAAGTACACTTACTGCTAATTATAAATTGATCGTGTCCTAAATTATATTTTTTCTTTTGCCTCGCAACTTGTACCTGTTCACCATCTACGCTCCATTCGGAGTAACACGAGCCAGGGCCACATGCCTCGTTTCATTTTTGGATAAAATTATGAGAGCTGCCTGTTTCGACCCCACCTTGGACGCGAGGTCATGACCGCCTTTTGTCGTTTGTCCTCGATGCTGTACTTGGTCCTCGTGAAGCAGAAACTCCGATTCTGGAAGCGCCATTCCGTAGAATGCCTGCTTTTGATCAATTGTGGCCATGGTGGGAGCCACCCTGACAGAATTAATAGATTCCGTTCACTAGCGTCTAGGAGAATAGTCCCAAAGAAGGTACTCGGCTGTCCACGCAAATAGTCACACTATTTGTGTGACTGCTTCGTGCGCATGTGGATGTCTAAAAATTTGCTCAGAATCAGCACTTCAAGCTCGACGAATAACAAGCGATGCGGACGGATACTAGACGAATGAACTTTGCTTTTCATAAAGACTGGATTTGCATGGACTCCTCGAAAGAAAAATATGGATGTCAACGCAAATCTGATTGACACGAAGCGAAGTGAGAAAACGGTTCCTCGATGGCTGCGTCATATCCGTTCACGCGCGACTTTTCGCTCCGAGCAGTTCCCATAACCGTTGAAGTGTAAGATAGATTCACAATGTTACGGGTCACCCGCATCGATTTGCTTGAACCTGCTTACCGATGGGCATATATGATGGTCAACTACAAGGGTAGCAGCCGTCGATATTGATGCGATGTAAACGAGGCATAATCGATACATCAGAACGCGTCCTCGACATGGCTTCAACATGCGCTAGCGAAACAGGAACCTACCTTTGTCACGATTTCCGCTCGACAGTTGGGGTGGGTGCGTGGTGTAAACGATCGCCTTGCTCCCTACCCCTTCACCACCCGGCACAGCCCTGACCCCCATTGTCGCATTAACACACGCGGACGACGCCTGATTCGCTTCTGCGAGCAACACGTGCTCGCTATTGCTCAGGGCTCTGCTGAGGGCAACTCATCCACTAGGGGCTCGCACGGGCACTTACATGACAGTGTGATTGATTATGCATTGTTGTCCTACTCACTTTGCCCTTGCTCCCTCACAGTACTTGAAAACACTGCAGACTCAGACCACTGTGCTTTCTCCCTTGTCACCCCTATCACCATCCCTCACACTCGCCCATCTACACCCTTCTCCTGGAAAAAATTCCTCAATTACTACCCTCCTGCCCTCTCCACGCCCCCAGTCCAAAACCTCCTTCATACAACGTCAACCATGTCTGAATTACCACAATTTTCGTCATCTCTCATCAAAGCACTCCAAGCTGCGTCTAGCGTCGCATCACATGCGTCACCGTCTCGCCCGCTCCGCCGCTCGCACGCCCCCTGGTGGTCACCCCTCTGCCATGCTGCACACCGCGCCTACAAAACTGCCTGCCGTCGGTCCCCACACTCCCCCCACACTGCTCGGCTCCTGCTTGCTTATCGTTGGACATGTAAAGTCGCTAAAGTCGAGTATCATGCAGGGTCCACTGTCCGCACAGTCAACCTCTTTACCAGCAATCCACGCGCATTTTGGCGTTCATTCTCTACTACACACTCACCACCGGCCTCTATTCCGCCCTCACAATGGGGATCCTATGCTACAACTCTGTTCGCACGGCCAGCCCTTGCGCCTGCAACTGACCTTACCCCTCACGCGCACCCCCCATTACCAGCCGCTGACTTCACCCAGCAACCAGTCCTGAATCGAACCATAGAGGAGACCCTGGACCGAATGCGCAGGCATAAGGCTCAAGACACCCATG
>SZWC01019102.1:36754-47793 GCA_023375785.1 Penium margaritaceum | reverse complement strand
ACACACACACACACACACATACACACACACACACACACACACACACACACGCACACACACACACACACACACACAACACCACACCACATCACAACAAGTCACATCAAACGAATAAGCTGCATCGCATCGCATTGCAGTACATTGCATCATATCACATTGCATCGCATCGAGTTGGATCTCATCACATTGGTTCGCATTGTGTCAAATCACGTTGCATCATATCACATCACAATGTATCATGTCATCTGCTCTATTGTTGATTTCGATGTGGATGTCGATGTCAATGTTGATGTCAATGTTGATGTCAATGTCGATGTCGATGTAGATGTCGATGACGATGACGATGTCGCTGTCGATGTTGCTGTTGATGTTGCTGTCACTGTCGTTGTCGCTATCGTTGTCGCTGTTGCTGTCACTGTCCATGTCGCTGTCGCTGTCACTGTCACTGTCACTTTCACTATCACTAACACTGTTTGTGTCTCTGTCACTGTCAATGTCACTCTCACACATCCCTGTAGCCCCACACGCACCACACCCCCATACGTCCTACACCCAGACACGCTAACATACAAGTTTGAAGCCTCTGTCACACCATGATATGCCATGGCAACCCATATTACCCCATGCCATACCATGCAATTCCGTTCATGTGCTCCCATCCAACGTCATTCCATATCATGAAATCCCATTCCATCCCATGCTATCCCATGCCATGCCATGCCATGCAATTTCATGCTATTCAACATCGAGCAATGACATGTCGGTGTAACTGTCACTATCACTGTCACTGTTGCATCACAATTTCATCACATTGCATCACATCACATGAAAGTATCACATCACAGCACATCACAAAACATCACACCATGTCACAACACGTCACATGAAACAAAAAAGCATGCATCGCATTGCATCGCATCGCATCACATCGCATCACATCGCATTACATCACATTGCATCACATCGCATCAAATCGCATTGAATTGGATCGCATCATATCTGGTCGCATTGTGTCAAATCACGTCGCATCAAATCACATCACGTCTTATCATTTCATCTGCTCTATCGTTGATGTCGATGTCGATGTCGATATCAAAGTTAATGTCAATGTTGATGTCGAAGAGGATGGTGATGTTACTGTCGATGTTTCCTTCATGTTGCTCTCGATGCCGCTGTTGTTGTCGCTATCACTGTTGCCGTCGCTGTTGCCGTGCTGTCGCTGTCGCTGTCGTTGTTGTTTTTGCTATCAATGTTGCTGTCGTTGTCGCTGTCGCTGTTGCTCTCACTGACACTGTCGCCGTCACTGTCGCTGTTGCTGTCGCTGACACTGTTGCTGTTGCTGTCGCTGTCGCTGTCGCGATGTCTGTTGCTGTCACTGTCACTATCACTGCCGCTGCCAGCCACTGCCACTGCCGCTGCCGCTGCCGCTGTCGCTGTCACTTTTACTGTCACTGTCACTGTCACTGTTACTATCATTGTCACTGTTACTGTCACTATCGCATCACATCACAATCACATCACATCGAATTGCATCGGATCACAACACAGAACATCACATAAAACCACACCATATCGCATCAATCGCATCGCATCACATTGACTGCATTGCATTGCATTGCATCACATCACATCACATCGCATCGCATCACATCGGATCGCATTGAGTCACATCACAACACATCATGTAACATCACATCATGTCATGTCATCTGCTCTATTGTCGATTTCCATGTCGATGTCCATGTTGATGTTCGATTTCGATGTCGATGTTGATGTCGGTGTCGATGTCGATGTCGATGTCGATGTCAATGTCAATGTCAATGTCGATGTCGATATTGCTGTCGCTGTTGCTGTAAATGTCGCCGTCGATGTCGACGTCGACAACGACGTCGCTGTCGACATCGCGGTTGACGTTGCTGTCAACATCACTGTCCACGTTGCTGTCAACATGACTGTCCACGTTGCTGTCAACATCGCTGTCGACGTCCCTCTCAACGTAGCTTTTGCTGTTGTTGTCGCTGTCGCTGTGGCTGTCACTATCACTGTCGGTGTTGATGTCACTGTCGCTGTCGCTGTTGATGTCTCTGTCGATGTCACTGTCGATGTCGCTATCACTGTCACTGTCACGGTCGCTGTCACTGTCACTGCCACTACCACTGCCACTGCCACTGTCACTGTCACTGTCATTGTCGCTGTCGCTGTCGCTGTCGCTTTCACTGTCACTGTCATTGTCACTGTCATTTTCACTGTCATTGTCACTGTCGATGTCACTGTCATTTCATCAATCACATCGCATCACATCACATCATATCACACATCACATCACACCACATCACATCACATCACATCACATCACATCACATCACATCACATCACATCACATCACATCACATCACATCACATCACATCACATCACATCACATCACATCACATCATATCACACATCACATCACACCACATCACATCACATCACATCACATCACATCACATCACATCACATCACATCACATCACATCACATCACATCACATCACATCACATCACATCACATCACATCACATCACATCACATAAACAAAAACTGCCGATGCCACTGCCAGTTCCACTGTCACCGCCACTACCACTGTCACTGTTACTGTCAATGCCACTGTCACTGTCACTGTCACCGTCACTGTCACTGTCACTGTCACTGTCATTGTCACTGTCATTGCATGGATCACATCGCATCGCATTGGTAGCATCGCATCGCATCACATTGCATCGCATCGCACTGCATCACATCGTATCATGTCGTCTACGTCAATGTCGATGTTGACGTTGATGTCGACGTCGACATCGATGTTGATGTCGATGTCGATGTCGATGTCGATGTCGATGTCGATGTCGATGTCGATGTCGGTGTCGGTGTCGATGTCGAGGTCGATGTTGAAGACAATGACGATGTCAATGTTGATGTCGATGTCGATTTCGATGTCCATGACGAAGACAATGTCGATGTCGATGTTGATGCCGATGTCGACGTCGATGTCTATGTCGCTTTCGCTGTCGATGTCGCTGTCCATGTCTATGTCGATGTTGAAGACACTGCCGATGTCGATGTCGATGTCAATGTTGATGTCACTGTCACAATTTTTTGCGTAGCCTTGTTTGTGTGTTAATGCGCGTACACGGCAACAATGCTGTAGGCGACAAACAGTTTGGCATAATGTACTCAATGGAGGAACAACCTCCGTTGAGTACAACATGAGAACAAAAACTGGACAAGGACGAGATAACGCGGAGCGCTATTCTTTCTTCCTGACAGTGTCTACTCATGGAGATGTTCACCATCGATGCAAGCACTGGACTAAATCAAATCATGCAGTGGACCAAAGAGCGCAGGGAAAGGGGAAAGCAAACAGAGACTCTTTGTAAGAGTGAAATAGAGCAGGGCTGGAGGGGGCTGAGGGGAGGGGGGGGAATGGGAGAAGGGGAGGGATGAACTATACTACACCGTTACACATCACATCGCCGTCATTTTTGCTGTCATTGTTGCCGTCGCTACCGTCGCCGCCGCCGCCATCGCTGTCGCCAGCACCATCACTGTTGCTGTCATCATCGCCATTGCCATTGCAGTCCCTCTTGTCGTCATCATAATTGTCACCATCAGTGATGGTCCATCACTGTGTCTCTGTGAGTGAGTGAGTGAGTGAGTGAGTGAGTGAGTGAGTGAGTGAGTGAGTGAGTGAGTGAGTGAGTGAGTGAGTGAGTGAGTGAGTGAGTGAGTGAGTGAGTGAGATTGTGTGATAGACAGATCGTGTGTGTGTGTGTGTGTGTGTGTGTGAGAGAGAGAGAGAGAGAGAGAGAGAGAGAGAGAGAGAGAGAGAGAGAGAGAAATTCAATGAGTGAAACATTCACATTTGCGTACACATTCACATTTACGTACACATTCACATTCACATTCACATTCACATTCACATACACATTCACATTCACATTCACATTTGCATTCACACTCAGATTCACATACGTACAAATAGACTAACATTCACAACTATATAGCCAAGCATGTCTAAATGGGGAAAGGAATTTTGGAGAGCGAGACAATAAGGGGGGGGATAGAGATGGATAGGACGACTAAGGGGGACGAAGGTGATGTGAGTGAGTAACCAAGAGAAGAGAGGGGCGAGAGAGAGAGAGAGAGAGAGAGAGAGAGAGAGAGAGAGAGAGAGAGAGAGAGAGAGAGAGAGAGAGAGAGAGAGAGGGAGGGGGGGGGACAGGGCATTGATGCAGAGGGTGAGGATGAACAGGCTGGAGGGAGGCAGAGTGACAGCAAAGTGAGAAGAGAATAGAAGGAGGGAGATGGCGAGGAGAGTGGACAGAAGGCAGGGGAAAGGTAGTGGGGCAGAGAACGGGGAGTGAGAAGGAGAATGAGGGTAGAGAGGGAGGCATTATCTCCTGCTGCTGCCCGCAGTCGCTGCTACCATCTGGAGCTGCTGCCAATGCCGTTGTTTTTACTGCCGTTGCTGCTGTAGCTACTGCTCCACTGCTCTTGCTCCTGCTGGTGGTGGTTTTGCTGCCGCTGCTGCTGCTTCTACTCTTGCTGCTGCACTGTTGTGCTGCTGTGCTGCTGCAATTGCAGTCACGGCAGGCACGGCTGCTGTTGTGGCTTCTAGGCAGCTGCGCTACTGCGCTACAGTGCGGCTTCTACTACGCTCCTGCATCGATGCTGCTGCGCTGCTATGGCTCCGACGCTACATTGCTGCCGCTGCTTCCGCTACGATGTCGCTACGCATTCTGCTGCTGCTGCTGTTCCTTCTACTCGTGTTGCGAGGCATCAGCCACAGACATTGTTCGATGTTGCTCCTTGTGCGGCTGCAGCTGCTGCGGCGGTGGCTGCTGCTGCTGCTGCTGCTGCTATTGCGCTTAACCTCGGCAAACCGTGTACGCCACACGTAGCACACGACATGAACTATCGGCTGGCCCACACTACCTCGACCCCCTTACTGCCGACCAAACGGTCGACTATGTTGACCCCATGCACGTGCGGTCATTTGTCGAGTGGGATGACGACATGCGAGAGCAAGACAAATGGGAGAAGCAGCAAGAAGCAGAAATATTGGCATCTATGACCCCCGGATCCCCCGACCCGGGACCCGTCACGTACAAAGGTGGTAAAGCAGTTCGGGTGCGTCCCGAACGGTACTACCCTCCCTGTGGTATGTGGTAGAACGGTGTGGTCTCCCGCCATGGCCCGTGCCATTTCTGGTCAAGAGTGTTTCCTAGGTCAACCTGCGACGACACTTATTGCAAAGTCGCGTAAGGAACAAATCCCACCCCGCAAGCCCATAGTACCCTCCCACAAGCGTATCGGCAGCAGGTGACCCCACAGTCCCACATGTATGAGGAGTTGGTCTGATTGTGTTGCTGTTGTTCTTCTGCAGGCCCCTCGGATGAACATGACGATGGTGATGGTGCACAGTTCCCGGGTGGCATGGAATTTCAGACGATGGAAGAGTACCGTTGCACCATCAAGGATTACGCAATCCAGGAACATTTCCCTCTCAAGTGGGAGAGGTCTGAACCCGGTCGAATTCTGGTCCGCTGCCGCAACCGCAAGAGCGATGGGTGCAAGTGGGTAATCCATGCTCGCATGTTGAGTAAGTTGAACAACTACACGGTTTCTTCATACGTGGAGGGGCATAAGTGTACCCTGGCCCAGTCGAAGGGGAACCCGGCACGGACAACCAAGCGAGTCCTGCGGCATATCCGGGACACGGTGACCCAAGGACGGACGCCAAAGCTCTGCGAGCGGTTGTCGAAGCTGTAAGGCACGAGAAAGTGGGCTACCAGGTCATCTGGAGGGCGCGGGACAAAGCCCAAGAAGAAGTGATGGGGGAGAAGTCTAGCTTCTGGGCTCTTTTCCCCACGTACTACACCGAGGTGAGTCCTGCATTAATGGTTCGGTATGTTGACATGCATTGGAGGTTTTTTGGGCCCTAGATTGACTGTTGGATTCATTGCTTCCACACATCAACTGATGCGCGTCGACCCTAACACCGTCGTTGTTGCAGAGCAGAGGGCCAAGCAGTTCCGTCGTTGCTTTGTGGCGCCGGGTGCCTGCCGCAAAGCATGGCATCACATGCGGCGTAATAACTCTCTCGATGGCACGTTTCTCAAAAACGAGTACAAACAGGTACTTCTGATCGCCTAGTTTTTCCATGCAAACAACAACAGTGTGCCGATGGCGTACGCCCTGGTCAACAAGGAGGACGAGGACAACTGGGGGTGGTTTCCGCCCCAGATGTCTAACGCATACTGGACCCTGCGTGAAGGAGGCACCACCACCATAAGTGACCGAGATGCAGGGCTGCTCGCAGCGATGTCAAAGCTCCTCCTGCGGGCCAACCACAAGTACTACACGTTTCACATCAAGGAGAACATCTGGGTGACCTACAGCAAGACAGCAGTGCACATATTTCGGCGACTGGCACATGCGTATGAGCGAGAGGAATACGAAGAGCTGAACGTGGAGCTCATGTAGACAAACCAAGGCGCAGCATACTGCGTATTCGGCGATGGTGAGCAAAGAGGGATCCCATTGCGCTGCTGGAGCCGCTTCCACGCAAAACCAGGGTGTTGCGGCCACACCACAAGCAATGCCGTAGAGTCCCTCAACGCACGGATCATCGAGGCTCTTAAGCTGTTCTTGTTCCACTGCTTTGCTAGTCTGTACCCCTTCATAGAGAAGATCTTTGCAACACGCAGAAAGCTGGCCCACGACATCAACATGAGCAGTGAGCACGAGAGGAAGTGGGCGACCACCCACGGGAAAGCGCTCACGCACAACTGCTTGGCAGCAAGAGACTACAAGGTCGTGCACACCGGGAACCTCATGGGCACAGTCACCGGGAGCAGGGGTGTGCCGCATCAGGTCGACTGCCGCATGCGGAAGTACAGCCGTTACCACGAATTCGGCATACCGTGTGTGTATGCATGTGCTGTGCTGCTGGAGAAACCGCGTGACACCAGACAACTAAACTGACATGGCGCACAGCATCGCCACATGGAAGCGCTGCTAAGGCCACCCCATGCCGGGCGTGAACCTGAGGGCGTTGAAGCCAGCCCCCCTGGAACCAGACCGTGAGGGGGACCCCCCGGGACCCGGGTGGCAGCCACCAGGCGGGCGTGCATTGGGCCGGCCGCAAGGCAAACGCAAGGGGCGGGGCGATCTACTGCACGCAAACCACATCCGTGGTTGATGTGACCAGAAGGGGTACCCAAAGAAGCGTTGCACCAACCCACCCATGCCAACACCGACACAGATGGCCGCAGGCCGCACAGCCGAGCTGCGAGCACAGCAGGTTGCTACAGCCAATGGGGCTGAGGATGGTGTAGGGGCCATAATAGATGCAGCAGCCATGGAAGCCGGTACAAGCGCACATACAACTACAGCAACTACAGGGGCAGCAACAGAGGTGGCACCTATGGACGGCGACCTAACGTAGGAGCAGAAAGAAAACGGCCAGGGACATGCGAGGGACGAGGAGGAGGATGGCTCGGAAGAGGAGGGGAACAACGAGGTCTTAGTCGCCAGGCCTGCTCCACAGGATGACTGAACGTCAGAATGGACAGATTCAGAGACCTCAGACGAGGAGTACGACCCAGACAAAGAGACGAAGAGGGCAAGGCATGAGGTAGAGGAGGCTGCTTTCCGTCGTCAGTATGCCATGGTCCGTGAGCTTGTTCCGGAGATGGGGTCGCTAGACCTTGACATGTTACCTGACACCTGAGCTCTGTTAAGGTAATGTGTTCGTTACTCTTGCACATGACCCCAATGTGTTTCCAAACTGTGATAGACACTTGTTGATTGAACAACCCATGAGCAATGCATTCAAGATACCATGTCCACACTCTACCACATTAATGACTGACTTTCACACCTTCTGTGATTGTAGGTGAAGAAGGCAATTCTACTCATGCCTATCCAAGCGAGGTCAAGATCCCGGAGCACAAGACAGGGACTCTTTGTTAGAGGCCGGTTTAGATTGCAACGTTTGCATGTGGAGGCAAGAGAAAATGGTCTGATAACACGTTGCCAAGCAGACGAGGTGTTTTATGATGCTGTTGAGTGTGGAGATGCCTGCTCTTGTGCAGCTTGCGATGTTATCCGTTGGGTCTATAACTTGCCGATGTACGTGCAAGAGTGGATTGTCTCATGTGACCAGTCTTCATTGCGTTTCATGTGGACATAAGGCATTTGTACACAGTCACCTTTGCTCTTTCTATTCATTGCATTGTAACAGCAAAGGTTGTGAAAGAATGCTGATCATAGGAGGACGCAGAAATGCATGTACAACATGGCATGAAGCCCTTCACCAGGTAACCAAATGTTACACTGTTTTGTGGCTTAATCTCAGTTTGCTGTTGTTCTATTCAGACATACATGACACAAATGTGACAAGCAATTCGAACAATCCGTTTCATCGTATACAATGGGTCATTACATCACAATAGTAGAAAGAGACTAAAGAACTAGTGTGGAGTGCTACATTGTATGAACTTCAGGACCTTATGCAACATTATGGCTACTCCATACTTGATGCATATAGTTGGCACAATGGACTGGAGTGTCAGTACTCCAGACATGACTCAGGGTTCTCCAAACATGAAAATGGGTACTCCAGACTTCATTTGGCAGAAATCGTGTACCAATGTACTGGTGGGTGTGTACTCCAGACATAGTTCCGGATACTCGAGGCATAATTATGGGTACTCCATACATGATTTTGCAGAAAACTTGGGACAATGATATGGACTGTCGCTAGTCCAGACATGATTCCGGGTACTCGAGACATGATTAAGGGTAATCCATACATGATGTTATAGAAATGTTGGCACAATGTAGTGGACTATGGGTAGTGCAAACATCATTCCGGGTACTCCAAACATGATTGTGGGTATTCCATACATGATTTTCTAGAAATGGTGGCACAATGTCCTGGACTGTGGGTAGTGCACATATGATTCAGTGTACGCCGGACAACGTTATGGGTATTCCATACATGATTTTACAGAAATGTTGGCACAATGGACTGGACTGTGGGTGTTCGAGAGATAATTATGTGAAAATGTACGTTGTTCACCCGAAAGAGAAGGGCATTGTGGAAAGGAAACGACTAAATCATTCATCACTAACACTGTTCAAGAAGGGCATTACGTAGATGAAAATAAGAAATCAAACTGACATGCTTGTCCAAAAGGGGGCAAAGTGAAGAAGATTTGGCAAAAAACCAGCAATGGTAACAGTGGCATGGGCCATTACAGACTCGGTGGCTCAGACCATACCCACGGCTCAAAAAGGCTCGGGACAGTTTGGCGGACGACTACTCGGCATGCGCATTCCCAAGTTCCATGCCATACGTTCTGGAGTCAAATGACCTGGGGCCCATGATGGTTTATGGCCCAACTCACGGTTGTGTGCTACATAGTGGTCCCACTCCTCCAATGCGATCCATGCCCGATGAGCAGCCACAGGGTCTTTTATGGGTGTACTCTATCCATGATGTCTCGGGCCATTCGGATGCCGTCGGTGTCCATGTCAATCCAACGTGGAGTACAAGTATGTCGGTACTTAGCGATGTGGACTGACTGAGAAGCACTTTAAGTACACACAAAAATACTTGTTCGTTGTGCGAACCAGTACAACGAGTTGATTCGACGCTGAAACTCGTCATTGCCGCATGCCAACATTCGAGACGCAAACCTAGTCTGACTACTTGTCCTATACTTTGAAACGTGTGGCTGCAATGTTGGACGAGCAGAAACAACTTGCACATGCCCATGTGGAAACGGGCTACATTCATGAACCGTGCATCGCTGGGACGATGACATAGTCGTGCTACACACCATCTCATATCCCCACGGGTGGGGCTACGTCGTCCCATTGGGCAGCCGTCCACTTTCGACGTGGACTTCCGTACTCAATCAATCGACTTCGACGTGTGATGGAAGCAATGCCGAGTCATACTGTGTCGAATTCACAAATCATTTTAATCGCGTTTGCAATAGCAAACTAGACTTACAACCGTAAACAAACTACGACCCAAAACCTTCATGTCGACCGGCAAATATAGGGTCCCATTGCGTTGTTTCAGCGACTGTGCGGTCGGCTACCGATGACGTACTTACGAGGCTCTGCCGATGTGGACATCCCTAAACCCAAATCTCTAGATTTCGTTGAAAAAATGGGGGCGAATTAGCCATAATTCTCAGACTGGTGGCAAGTTGGAAAACTAATGAAAACAAGAGGCAGTGTTGCACGCAAAGCGTGCATAGGGTTACATAGTGTAACGGGCCGTGTCTCCAGCTCCTGCTCTGAAGTCGTCGTCGGAGTTCGCAGAATGGCGTTCTCAGTCCGCGTCAGGGGTTTACCCCCTTTGCAAGACTGAGGGGCAATCGTCATCAACGACCCAGAGCAGGGAGACTCGAATATTTCGAGTCTCCGGAGGCCCATTTCCGTTTTTACCTAACCCCTGGTTTTGGGACCCAAACCGGGGGTTTTTACCTCGAACTCGTGTGTTCGCACGAGTTATTCCGTTTGTTTTACGTCGAAGTTCGTCGTAAACGAACTTCGAGTTTTGTTTTGTCGTTCTGGCGCGAAATCGTCGCGTGCGAGGCACGCTGGCGATTTCGCGCCAGTAGATTTTGCCTCACCCTCGCTCCCCCTATCCCTCGTCCTCTCTTGCTCGTTTGCAAGGAGGGCGAGGGGGGGCGAGGGCACGAGGCCACGAGGCCTCGCCCTCGAGGCCCTCGTGGCCTCTTGGCCGCCGATCGAGCCACCAGCTCGATCGGCGGCCGATGGCTCGCCGGCGGGTGGCCGGCCGGCCACTTGACCGGCCGCCGGCCACCCAACCGGTCGGCCGCCGGCCGGCCGGTAGCCAGCGGGTGGCTGGCCACCGGCCAGCCCTCGCGATAGCGAGGGGTGGCTTGCAGCCACCCCCTCGCTATCGCGAGGTGGGAGGGCCGAACTGGCCCTCCCGCTACACATAGTAACCGAGCA
>SZWC01019102.1:0-32302 GCA_023375785.1 Penium margaritaceum | reverse complement strand
CTTGCTGCTGCATCCGCACCTGGGTCACGCTCTGCAACGCCTTGTCGAGGTCGTTGCATCGGCGGCTTGCCTCATGGGCGGCGAGGCGCTGCAGCTGGCGATCACGGTCAAGGTCCGTGATGCTCTGCCCGACGTGGGCCAGCAGGTTGGCGAACGCGAACTTGAGCTCTGATGTCGTCAGAGCATCGGCGATAGCCTCCAGGGCCTCGCTTTGTCCGTGCACCCTTACCCACTGCAAGAGGGTACGGTTCGCGTACACGCCTCCAAGGAGCCCCACCTTTCGGAGGANGGCACTTGGTAGTAACTAGGATCTAGGAAAACAGAAAATCAAAATACAAGGAAGAAACAAGACTTGTGAGTACCGCTCACAAAACTAAGACAAAGAACAAGAAGATAAGTACAAGGTCTAGACAAAACACTACTTGTCTTCTTGTCTTGTTGTCTTCTTGTCTTCCTTTGCCTCCTCTTGAGTCTTCTTTGCGCGTCTTGCGCCCCTTGGCGGCGTCCTCCTTGAGCCGGCGGCGTTGAGGAGCCGCCAAAAGTCCCCAAGTTGTCACCCTCCTTCTTTTTAGGGTGCTCTCAGGTCGTGAGAGCCCCTAAGCTTGGGGAGGGACGCTGTCCCAATTTTTTGGATGAAGGAGGTCGGAAGGAGCCTTGAAAATGAGGAGGATTTTGTGGTTTTAGAGGTGGGAACTCCCCAACCCGCCCCACAAAAATCCTCCTAGCCCCCTGGAACTGTGGAGATGCTGAAAGAAAGTGTCTCCACGAAGTAGAGCTTTTTTCAAGCTCTCTAACGCAACTTTCGGCGCTTCAATCCGTGAAGTGTGGATGCCGTAGTCCGTTCTGGCGTTTTTGCTGATGCTTGCAGCTGCCGGCGGCGTTTTATCTATGTCGTAGCCGCCGTTTCCGTCGAACCCTTGGTCTCGAGGGTCGTCTCGCTCTGATACCACTGTAACGGGCCGTGTCTCCAGCTCCTGCTCTGAAGTCTTCGTCGGAGTTCGCAGAATGGCGTTCTCAGTCCGCGTCAGGGGTTTACCCCCTTCGCAAGACTGAGGGGCAATCGTCATCAACGACCCAGAGCAGGGAGACTCGAATATTTCGAGTCTCCGGAGGCCCATTTCCGTTTTTACCTAACCCCTGGTTTTGGGACCCAAACCGGGGGTTTTTACCTCGAACTCGTGTGTTCGCACGAGTTATTCCGTTTGTTTTACGTCGAAGTTCGTCGTAAACGAACTTCGAGTTTTGTTTTGTCGTTCTGGCGCGAAATCGTCGCGTGCGAGGCACGCTGGCGATTTCGCGCCAGTAGATTTTGCCTCACCCTCGCTCCCCCTATCCCTCGTCCTCTCTTGCTCGTTTGCAAGGAGGGCGAGGGGGGNTGACCGGCCGCCGGCCACCCAACCGGTCGGCCGCCGGCCGGCCGGTAGCCAGCGGGTGGCTGGCCACCGGCCAGCCCTCGCGATAGCGAGGGGTGGCTTGCAGCCACCCCCTCGCTATCGCGAGGTGGGAGGGCCGAACTGGCCCTCCCGCTACACATAGTAACCGAGCAAAAGTATTCATATTGGTATCTCTTAAGAGGCTAAGTAATTGCCCACAATCTAGACCACATAATGGAAGGTTTGCCATGAGAATTTACTTCATCCATGGAAACAAAAACTTGTTGTAAAAGGAATGCCAAACTGTTACCCGCATTTGTTCAAACTAATGTTTTTGTTGCCCATTGTGTATGGTTTAGGCGAACTCTTTCTAAATTACATCAAGCTACGCTAGTTTTTCCCAGCTTTTTCATGGATGTAAAAGCGAAGAAAAAAACAACCAAAAAGTGAACGAATGCGCTTGAAAGTATAGTATTATGTATAACAATTCACCAACATATTGAACAAGAACCTCAAAAGGTACTTCTTCTCTTTTTTATGAATATGGTTTTATCTGATCATTAGTTTATTTAAATGATATTAACTTGTTCTTTTATTGTGAACATGCTAGATTCACATGTTTGTTACGAGATTCACTTAATAAAACATCATCTTTGAGAAATTGGGATGAATCTTGAATGTTTAATTTTTTTGTTAAAAATAATATGACCTAATTGTAGGCATAACTTGATTTATTTACCTTCTTGTATGACGTTGGTTGAATTTCTTTTCTTTCAATTGCATTTTGACCCTGCTTGAAGCCGGGTTCACGAGTCTGAAGAGTTTAGCATTACGACCAGTTCTGTGAAACAACACAGGGCGAGGCCAAGGGGGAGCGACTGAAGGGCCTAAACGTACAGTCCGTACTCTTCTATCCTAGCGTCGGACTGCTCATTCCGTACTATCCGCGGTCTTTCCGGAATTCTTGGTCGATTTTCGTGATTTTTTTCGTCTGGGGCGACCTCACCTAGGCGTCCGCGGACGTGGGGGGGGATATAGTCCGACTGATTCTTGCGCCCTGATTAGTGGATATGGCAGAAAAAAGACAGATGCACCAATCAAGATTTTCTTGAAGAATCTTTTGGCCACGAACCGATTGTAATTGGTTACTATGTAACCCAACAATGGGGGCGAGCTAGCTCGGTGTTTTTCGAATGGGGGGGGGCTAGTTATTTTTTCTCAGAATGGGGGCGTCTCAGACATGGTCGGCTGACAATGGGTGCGACCAGGCAATTAGCCGATCTATCCGACCTGGGAAGGGTTCCGGGCGGCAATAGTTGTCGTCTTTCTCTTTGAAATCGAACCGCACCCTGCGACGGTGTAAAATCCGACATTTGTGGCAGATGTTTTTTCTGTGACTGGAATGCAGGAAATTCGTGAACACGTGGGTGTGCAGTTGCGCTGACATTGCGGTGCCTCACTGACTCGTTTCCACCCACAGATGCGATGCGGCTGCGGCTGCGGCTGCGGCTGAGGCAAAAATAGGAGGGCTACAGTGAAAATGAAATTAATGAATTCGGCACTGACACCAAAACCAAAGCTTCTAACATACAAAACAATAAAAAAGTTAACAAGTCTACGTTGAAAGAACGATTACAAAGAGGACCAATTTTAAATTACTGAAACCGATAAACCACAAATGCGAGATTTTCCCACTAAAGCTACGCTTTCCATTTTAAGGACACAAAAGCCACCCTCATATCTTATATTTCTCAAAATAAACCACGTCAATAATTTGTTTCAGGGGTAGCCACTAACGCTCTTTTTTTTATAAAGCTTCTAAGAATGCATGAGGTTTGAAACAACCCGTGCATGAACTCACATCCACAACAACTTAAAGGATTTGAAAAAATGACAAAAAATAGACATGAAATTTGCAGATATAAAAAGATCACACTATTCACGAGGTTTAAGTTGATTATACCTAAAAAAAAGTATTTAGAAGAACTCTTCAAAATTATGCATATTGCATACCTTACCAAAACATTAACACAAACCTTATAACTATATCACTAATTCTTTCAATGCAACATTTTTTTCATATCGTGCCACTCACTCATTTGATCTCTCGGTTTGTCATGCCTTGGCAATGTCTGGTCTTTCCTCTTTTGACTATCGAACATGGAGAGTCAGGCAATCGTTACAGATAAGACGGTGTTCAAATGAAATTTCCAAAATTTTATATTTCATCCTAATTAAACCTCAAGCTAACCCTCGTGTGTAAATAATAATTATTTTATTTCACGAAAATTCTACATTAGTTTGCAATGAATTTTATTGTTTTTCTTATTTTAATCTGTGTACCTTTTTTCAAAACGGAAGCTTTCACGGATTTAAAATTTGAGGATGTTTGGTGAGTGGCTTTCTAAGCAATCTTAATTGCCATAGTGTCCATAAAAGTAAAAAACATCATCAAAATTAAAATGTGAAAGATAAATCGTAATGTTAGTACTTGAATCAAACCACACCACGTGGAAACAGGAGCAAAGTGCCCCTTGTGGAGTAGAAGTAGCATAAAAAATAAAACCATGACCACACATATTTTACCTGAACTTGTTTTTCAAGAGACGTTTTTCAAGCGTACTCCAAAGTGAATTTAGCCCTCACATATATTCATTAGGTTTTTACTCTTGAATGATGTTTCATCAAATTCCCAACGTACCTAAAATACAATTTAGGGCTTATAACTCTAATTATGATACATAAATGAACAAAATTCATCTAATCAGACATGATCTTCCGAGATATTCACTATCTTATTGAATAAGAAAAATCCTTAGATTTTCATGTACCTATTTCTTAAATAAACACAAAATTAAATCATTCTATCTAACTTAATATTCGTATGGATTTCATGATATAAACTGTTCTTATTTGGCATATCATTTTTCTCTCTTTTGAAAATTATAAAAACAAAAATAATATCCTTTGTTTCCTTGCATAAGAAAATAATTCAACAAGGATTATTACATCAAAGGATAACTAATTATTCAATGTTCAATACTGTGTTTCATTGTTAATTGAATGAGAAATAAAATTACTCACAAAGTTTTCTTCCTTGGTAAACAAGAAAAATAAGTGCAATAAATGTTGGATACTTTGAGATCCTATTTTAAGTCAAAAAACAAATAAAAACATTATGTAACGAAGAGTGCATGAATAAAATTCGGATATAAAACAATGAGGAAATAAAGTAGGAGGATGGAACATGTCCCAAATTCAAGCCTTTTTACTGTTTTTTGCATAACATTTGTTATGAGAAAAAGGGTGAATATTTCATGAGAATGAATCATAAGAAGATGAAAGGAGTCAATCATTGTTTTCTTTAATTGCAATGGTTAGGTGGCCAAGTGAACACAAACGAAAAAAGATTTAAAGACATTTAGAAAAATGATCATGATGTTTGTATAATAACACATCCAAAATGGCGCGTTAAAGGAAATTTGATGAGGTAACCTTTATTTGAATGAGTGAGGTGTTCATATTTCCTCATTATTCTATGCAAACATGGAGGTATGATAGTATTGGCCTTCTTTTATCATGCGGCAGAGCATTGTTATTGTTGATGTTTGTGGGGTGCAACAAGAGTTGGGTTCCTTGGTGCTATACTATTGGGCTTGGAGAGCTCCTACAGATAAAGTAGAAAGCTGGAAATGAGAGAATGCTGGGACAAAATGAAGGTATTTGATCACAACTATAGTAGAAGAAACAGTATAGGAAACAGAGCTCAGCTAGAGACTAAGTATGGACTCTCACGCTTTATCACAGCTCCTAACCCACAGGTGGGCAATGCCTATCAAGACTGCTCTAGCAAGTAGCTTTAGTCTTGGAAGTATTTCGGCCACCTATTTTGGTTGTCAGGCCTTCAAGTAGTGGAGGGCGTCCTCCTGTCCAGGCTTACCGACTGCTACCAGTCTTACTACGGTCTTGAGAAGAGTGTCTATAGAGTCTTGACCTCACTTTATGTTTGGAACATGTGGAGGCTACCGTAGTAGATTGCAAGCTATAAGCTTGGTGATATATGAGTTGTTGAATGAAGATTACGAGGCTAGAAATATTTTATAGCAACAAGCAAGCAAGTTCAAAGTTTTCCATGCTGATGGAAGCTTCCGGTTGCAAGTGGGATAATTCCTAGCCTGGGAATCTTCCTCTAGGTAGTAGCCCCTCTAGTAGCTCCTACTGTGGAGTCGTGCATGGTCGTGCTGATGTAGGGCATTCCTCACTTCAGGATTTGCATGTGGGTAATGACTCGTGCATGCATGGTTTGATGTAGTCCTGTGTTGTGCATGCATGCGTTGTTGTAGAGTAATCCCCACTTTGGGCCTTGCATGCTCCTGATGAGTCACGCTGATGTAGTAAGCGATGTAAATCGGTCCACACTACCCATTTTGGTGCCGCTCCACCGTGACTCGACCTAGCCCAGAACCTAGCAATGCGCAATTGCACTACACACCAGTTGACTAGTTTGGGTCAACAAGCATGCATAACCCTGTTGTGCATGCAAAAAAAACTATTTAAAAACTCCATGATCTATTCCCCCCTTGGACATGGATGCCAAAAATAAATCCAGCTTATACAATTGAAGAAGAACTCCACCGTTGGACCCATGGTGGAGTGATCGTCACCTCTAAAAATCCCATTGATTGTTCCAAAAATCCAGAGAAAATTCTGTAACCTTTTCGAGGCATATGCGATTGAAAAAGCCACTATGCCAGCTTGACCACAAAAATAGGTGCAGTGATTGTCACCTCTAACAATCCCCCTTGATTGGTACACCAAAAGATTTTTCTAGTTATTCATGAAGAAATTAGTGATGTCGAGTGTCCCCAAGAGGGTTTCGATGTCAAAATAAATTTCTACTGCTTCCCTAGAGTGAAATAGTTTTTTAGGGACCTTTTCCTTGCTCTCAGGATCAAAATCAACCTGCTCGTCATCGAATGCTACGATCGAGATTTCTTCTGGGTAGTTTTTGGGTTTGAGGGGTTGCTACTCTTTTTGACTTGATATATGTGCCATCAAAAAAATGTTTGGTTTCATCGCAAGTCGACTTGGATGAATTTTGGTGACTTTTGTTGCAAGAAAATGGATAGGGGTGTTTTTGGCAAATGCTACTACATGGAGGGGTGCTCTGGTTGACTTGCCCTTTGCTTGGAAGCTTCTTTACTGCTTTTTGGTGGGTGGAGAAGTCAACGGGCGAGAAGAAAAAAATTCTCCTCTCCCCCTCACATCAAGTAGCTGTTGCAAAGGTATGAATGATAGTTGTAGTATTGTTGACGCCATGTTTGCCCTTGTGCGTACAAATTTGACGTCTTCTAGCTTAACACAGAACATACGCAATCTTGGCTATTGCTGATTGATTTGGGGATACACTAGTTAATCATCGCATGCTTCGAATCTCCTCAACTATTGATGAACTGCTCTTCGAGTGAGCTGGGATATTCTCTTCTTGCCGTTTGTCCATTTCCTCACAACTGCTCCGTCCTTTTTTTGGCTCCCTTGTCAGGTTTCTTCTCACAATGGAGGGGGACTTACGAGCTCACTTAGAAGGGACGAGTTTACTTGCCACTTGTTTTTCAAGTGAGGTGGCAAGCAAACTTGCTCCCCTTTTTACGAGGTCGCTTGCTTGCTTGATAGCGCGCTCACTCTAGCTACGTGAAGCCATGGTAGAAATCTTCGCTCCTTAGCCAATTGCCGCAGTAGGCCTACCGCTTGCTATCGCACGTGCCCCTTTCACAGCATTGGCAACCGCCATTGCTTTTGCTACATCTGCTCTTCCACGAGGTCTTGCTCTGCTTGCTTCTTATGACTGAACCTCCCCTCGCACCCCCTTCTTGCAAAACATTCTCTCGTGACCCCTTTTTCGCTCCTTTTTCCCCATCCACCATGCTGAAATTTTCACTTTCTTTAAGGATTGAATTGGGAATTTTTTGCAAATGCTTTCTGAAAACATAGAATACTAAAGCAGGTCTCTTAATGAAGTGGGGGACTGAAGTGGGTGGTTTAAGCTGTTGAATCTAGAGAAGCAAAAACTATTTCTTGTAATATGCTGCTCAGGGGAGACCAGTGTGAATTTTTTGGATGTCACGTCTTCTATGAGTGTGACTATAACTGTCGGCAATGAAGGAACTCAAACTACTGCTTGGGCAATTTTTTCTACAGGTAAAGTTTCTTGATGACTTTGGATCTCGGCTACATGCTCCACAAAAATTGTTACGTGCACCATGAGGCACGAATCTCTGTTTTTCTTTGAGCAGAGATCGTCGATGGCATTGGCATGCATGTTTCATTTCTGTGTGTCTGCCGGATCACCCTTCTTTAGGTTTAACTAGAAATGAGCACTATGCAAACATCCACATTACTCCATGCACCTGAAAAAACTTCTTAGGGACACTTTTTGTCAAATTGTCTACTGCTTGCGCTGTTTCTTGAACTTTCTCAAGGCAAATCATGTGGTAGATCACCTTTGAGCATTTGTAGTGGCTTGGATGTCAATGTGCTTAAACCACCGCTCAACTTTTGTCGAGTTTAAAAGGTCGATGGTTTTTTTTGTTAACGTAAATTTTGGTCGGGCCATGCTACGGGAAGCCGATGTTGTCAAGGAGGTTCTTTAGTCAATAAATCTCCAAAGCTGGTGATGTCGTCGCAACATACTCACCTTCATTTAATGCTAATCTGATAATTTTTTGCCTCTTTCTTGACCAAGAGACTTTTTTTCTGTCTATGCTACGATTGAATCTTGTGGTACTTCAATGGTCCGTAGCGTACCGCCAAAATCTTCATGTACAAATTAGCGTTTCTCAAACTTTATTAACAAGCAGAAGACCAACCCTGTGTTTGAGGTAGTCCAAAAGAACCCAAGGGCACCGTCTAGCACTTTGCAAGCCCTTTCACAGCAAGTCTCATTTCCACATGCTTGGTTTCTCATCAAAAACTACAGGTCAATTCGTGTGCAGCTTGTAGTGTGCATAAGAGAACTGACTGTGCTACGATCGTTTGTCTCATTGCTTCCCCTTGGTCCTTGATGACTCAGTTGCTACTACGTTAGGGGAGTCGGGACATGAAGATCTCGGATGTCAAACTGTTTGAAGAATTTGGGTGCGTAAGACTGTCGGGAGAACTTAGGCATGCATGAAGCACAATCACGTTTGATATTCATGTCGTGATAGTACTAAAAGCTTGGCATCATCATCATATTGATCTATTTATCCATTTCACAAGCAGTTGCATGGATAGAGTTTGATGAAAGGCCAATGATCAAGATATCGTTGACGTAGACGGGGACTTAGTAGTCGAGACATTTGTTCTCAGGTGGTCCATTGAGGAACGAACAGTCATTGTAGGCTTATGGATGAAAGTGTAGCGACTCGAGGAGGATTTTTATCTTGCAGTACCAAAGAAGAGGACTCTTCTTCAATCCGTACAAACTCTTAACAAGCTTGCAATCTCTTCTGTTGCCGTCATCATACCCTTCTAGCTGCTTCATGTATATAATATTTACTATTTCTCTATGTTAAAAGGCATTTTTTACGGCGTGTTCTTGCACCTTGTGGTCTTTGACATGTGCAATGGCAAGCATGATGCATGCTATGGCATTATGGCTTATAGGTGCGTAGGCTTTGAAGAAATCATTGTCTTCTACCTACAAGAATACCTTTTCAGCTAGATGCTGCCATCTGCTTTCGTCTTCACCCTAAACACCCGCCAACTGGCTTCAAGCCGGATGGCATCTTTGTTAGCTCCAAAGTTCCCTGCTTTATGAGGCTGTTGTGTTCTGCATTTTGCGTTGCTTTCCATTCTGCTACAAACTCGCCTGCTAGTGCTTCCTTAAGTGACTTTGGCTAGAGGGGAGGTGTATTTGAGGCCATGGAAAGGAGAGTTGTTAGATGAACTGTTGTGATGTCGCCATGCACCTCATCATTCTCAACATACACCTTACATGTTCTAATCACCATGTTGTATTTTGCTTCATCCTTCTTGTTTTGTTATTCCATATTCTAGTACAGGAGGGGCGTGAAGTGCCGGTGTTCAATTGTGCCGTCGTGCTTCTTCAGCCTCATGGCTTCCGCACCATCTTACGACACCACAAGATGGCGATCGCTATGGTTTACTACGACCAGCTCTTAATTAGTGGCAATGCGTTCTTTGTGGTTAGCTGCGAGGGGCTTACTTCTGTGCACCGCCCCTTCACTTGCGTGATCCAGATCCGTCATAGTGAGTGGATCACAATCTGCTGCTATATTTTGCATTCACTTCACAAATAATTCATTCAATGACTGAAGAAGGTTTGGTGCGGTCAAGTTCTTGGCTTTCAACCCTTAACTTATCAAATCCTTGAAGAAAAAAGCATCACAACTCGTGACTCTACATTGAGTATTGATGTGATAGAAATGACAACCTTTCATTTTGGGGCTTTGTCAAACAAACATACCCCAAGCTGCTTTGTCTGCAAGCTTTCTATGACGTTCTTTGGGGATGTGGAGATGTTCCATGCAGCAAAACATCGTAAGCATGGTGATTTCCGGCTTGTAGTTGTGCCATGCTTCAAATGGGTTATGTGTGGTAGGGCCTTGTATGGTACACGATTTTACACCCAAACGGCTTGCCCTTAAGCATACGGCCACTAGGAGCTGTCAAGCTAAGCTCCTAGGAGCATGGATTTGAACGTCTCCTAAAAAATTTTATTTCCCCTTTCTACGACACCATTTTCCTTTGGGGTATATGTTGCAGTGGACTGCTCCACGATGTCCATTTCCTCAAGCTACGACATGAATTTTGTGCTTGTGTACTTGCCAGCATTCTCAAAGCATAAAACTTGTAGCTTTTTGTTGCTTTGCTTTTCCACTATTGAAAGCCATTTGAAAAAAGAGGTTGGTGTTTCATTTCTTGATTGGAGAGGCTAGCTCCAAAGGAAACGTGTCGCATCATCCACAAAGACGAAGAAGTAATGGTGTCCACCATAGACTCTTGCTAAGGGGAGCGGTCTACAGTTATCGGAGGGAACCATTATAAGATTTTGGCTTATGGCGCACTTGCTTTTAAGAGGGAACTTTTGTTGTGGCAACCTTGCATGAACGTAGTCCTCACAAGGCTCAGTTCTGCCTTGGCCACTTTTCTTGATGGCGAGGATGTTGACATGGCCCTTCATCACCAAAGATTCCACCAACTCATTGCTCATATCGCCAAGACTCTTGTGCCACACTAGAGCATCTACAACTATGGGTTGGTGTAAACTTGTTGCTGCAAATAGGGAATCCATCTCATAACGAGTTGGTGCGATGAATTCCAGCTCAATCATGCCATCAGAAAGGAGGTGACCTTTTGTAAAGGTTTTTTCTTCATGGCTTTTAAGTGTGAAATTCTTGTCGTTACAGATGATGCAAGCTCTTCTCTTCATGAGTTTGGCGAGAGAGAGGACGTTAACGTTAACTTCAGGTATAATGAGAACATTGCCAAACTTGAGTTGTTCTCCATCATACTGTGTCACTTTTATCATGCTCTTGCCAAGCACGGGTACCTGCTTATTGTTGGCAACCTTCACATAGCACTGATTTGAATTCTCATAGTTGTGGAGGCAGGGTTGTGGTATTTGATGTACAAAGTATACCCGATTTCAACATACCAAACATACAACTAGCAAACAAGCTTGTCGCTCTAACTCTCTAATAGATGGAACACAGACATAATGTAATCCAACTATTGCCCTTTTCCTTCCTCCTTTACCTTCTTGTCTGACTCCTTACCACCCTTTTTTTTATCTTCTCTTTGAATCTCTTTTTTGTCTCCCCCTTGCTTCTTTTGCTTTATGTTGCTTTGCATCCTCCCTTTCTCCTCATCGCACGACCTCTTGAAGCAGTATTTTTTCATGTGCCCTTTCTTTTTTTTCATAATGGCACGTGATGTCGGGACGTGATCCAGTTAGCAGGCCAATGGCATTGAATGCCATTGCCTTTGGAAAGGAGTACATTAACTTATGAGAGTAAGCCGTATTCATCATTGCATGGCTGTTTGACACGGAGCGAGCCGTGCTCTTCTTTCCTTCATTTTGCTAAGATGTATTACTTAAAATGTGAGCTTTTCTCTAGTAAGCTGGCATTCTCTCTGCTTTGCAATGGCATCTTGTAGGAGTATGCCTCTGTCAATTTTTCCTTAAGCTAGAACTTAAGAACTTTCTTCATGCCATCCTAATCTCTAGTGAGGGTGTTGAGTAGGAAATTCACATAGATTGGCTTAGAGATGGATGCATCTATGGTGGCAAGTTGGTTACGGAGTGATTTTGCCTTGTTGATGTAGCTCTCAATATCACTAAAGCTAGAGGGGATGATGTGGGAGAGGAGAAGAGACTTAAAAGTGGAGTCCCCTGACATGTAGATCCATAGCAGATAGGACCATGTATGATTGGTTTGCTTAGCTCTTGCCTCGTACATGCGAATGGCCTGTTGAGTGTAAGGAATTAGCTGGTTCTCAAACACCATGTAAGAAACTTGCCTTAAGTATTTGAACTCTGACGCAATGTGTGGTGGACATCCTAGGGGAGGAGGAACGCAGTAAGCTGTGTAGAATTTCCAGATGTTGTGAATCTTGGCCACTTGTTTGAAGTTGTGAGCCAAATGCAAGAAATTCTTGCCATCAAACGGATCGATTTCATTCTTATTTAGATGTAGAAAGGCTCTTGCTATTGGAAAAATGTCCTTTAGCTCCTGATACTGAACTCCTTGTGTTGCTGATTTTGGGTTAGTTGTGTGACAGTGTTGCACGTTTGCTGCTATCGGTTGCGCCTGAAATACATGCTACACTATTGGATTTGGTCTCCCTATGTATGTTTGAGGCATAGGTGCTTGAGGAGATTGCTATAATGGCGCCAGCATAAGATTTCCCAATGGAAGCAGCAACTGTTCTATTTAACATTGCTTTTGCATTCCTACTTATGCACATGCCACAAGTGGCACCTACGAAGGAATGATAGGCTACTGTATATCTCGTGGAGGACTTGACTGAGGTAGATGTGGTGAAGATTCTTGTGAAACTTGCTGGGCATGATTAAATTTCTACAGTTGTTGGTATTGTTGCAGTTGTTGTTGTTGCTATTGTAGCCATGCCATGTGCTACTATAGTTGATTCTTCAGACATCACGTGTGAGGAGCTTCTGCTGGCGTACTAGCTCTTGTGCACTTAGTTGCTTCCTCAATGCAATGGTCTCCTTCTGCATTGCTTAACGCATAGCTTCTTCTTCCTCCACCATGCGCTTTGCTTCATCTGCCAAGCGTTGCACTTCTTCCGCCTTACGTTCTGCCTAATTTTCGTCATGACGACCCTGATCTTGCCCCATGCGCAAACCATGCAGAACAGAATTTTTATCAAGAGATGAAGAGTTCACATTTGAATTCAACATCTCCATGTTTCTCACATAAATCAAATTTCCTCTGATGTTTACGGGCTTGATCCCACCTTGGGAGGTTGAAGACGTCACTAGTGTAGGCGAATTGATTCCACTACTCCTCAAGAACAAACCTAGCTAGGACTCGGACTATAGATGCTTTCAGCACTTACCTTGCTCTGATACCATGTTGATGTTCATGGGGTTTAGTAAGGGCTGGGTTCCTTAATGGTGGGACTGTTGTGCTTGGAGAGTTACTACGAATAGAGTGCTATTCGTAGAAAGATGGAACTATGAGATTGCTGGGACTGAATGACTATAGTGTATCACAACTATGGTACAAGAAATAGAAAGCAAACACGACTCAGCTAGAGACAAACTTAGGACTCTAATCCTAGATACAACTCATGGCCCACAGGTGGGCAACGCCTAGTAAAAACGGCTCTAGCAAGTAGCTTGAGTCTTGGACGTAGTCTTACCACCGCTTCTTAGTTGTTGAACCTTCAGCTAGTTAGGGGCGTTCTCCTCCTCAGGCTGGCAGACTGCTACAAGGCTTAGTAAGGTCTTGAGAAGAGTGTCTACAAAGTCTTGGCCTCACTTGATGTCTGGAACTGGTGGAGGCTACTATGGTAGAATACAGGCGGAAAACTTGGTTATAATTGAGTTGTTGAATGAAGGTTGTCAGGCTTGCAATCTTTTATAGCAGATCTCTAGCAAGTTGAGAGCTATCCATGCTGATGGAAGCTTCTTATTGCACGTGGGAAGAGTCCTAGCCGGGGAATCTTTTAATAGGCAACAGACTGACTGGTAGCTCTTCTTGTTGAGTCATGCATGGCTGTGCTGATACAAAGAGGTCATCGCTTCTAGCTTTCCATGTGGCGAATGACTCATGTTGTGCATGAATGCAATGATGTAGAGCGGTTCCAAATTTTGGCCTTGCATGTTGTTGCTAGGTCGTGTTGATTGCACTGTGAACGTGTTGATTGCACAAGGAACATGCCAATTGCACCAGTGATGTGCCGATTACATGACTAATGTGCCGATTCCTTGTCCAACATCAGCATTAATCTACGTTGTTTTCATGGATACATTATTTTTTAGGTACAGTCTGTACCATTGACAAAAGTGTCGGTTGCACTATAGTTAATGTTCTGAGATGTGCAAGTGACACATGTGCAAAAGCAACTCCCAACAAATTTATGAGCGCACTCTAGATGCAAGTGCAAAAGACATGTCGTAGTGAGTGCCAATTGCACTGCAGACGCGGCCATTGAGAACATCACTTTTGTGTGTTTTGAGTGTCAAACTCATGGATATGAAGTGCCGAATGCATAGAACAAGTAACGATTCCATAAAACAAATTCCAACTGCACAAAACATGTGCCGAATGCACGTAACAAGCGCCGGATGTGGAAGAATAGTACCGATTGTACAACATAAGTGTCAGTTACACAACATAAGCATCAATAATACGTTAACAAAAGTCGACGAGCGCACTAGGACACGGGGGTCGGATGACAACCTGTCGCACATGCTGAATGCACAACCACTATGAATGCCAAAAGCAACACTTATAAGGGTTCTGGTTTAACGAGCCATGTGAACATCAAAGGTATGACGTATGCACAGGTGTCGATTACACTGATAACATAGGTGGCATTCGCCACATGACGATCCACGCATACTTGGGACAAACCATCTTATCAAGACGTACGATGTATGTTACGAATGCTTCTAATGGCAAGTGTACGAGTAGCCTTCTTCAATGCTGTGGAAACACATCATTTGACCACTGAGAGACATCTCGATGGATTCAAGGTTAGTTATATTGTCAAATTAATTCGAGGAACCTTCACACATGACTGTGATGATCAAACGTGTACCCGAATGGCATAACAAGAACGAAATGACATTAGTTCCCAACTGTTACTATGATGTCAATATCAGTACAAAAAATCATTTTGAATGAAGTATGAGCATAGATAAATTACGTGTGATGAGGTCAACTTCCTTGAAATTGCATAGTGCTAACGGTGGAAAAACTTCTCAAAACCAGGTTGCTGCAACACTAGTTCCTATGCATGCACAAATTGCATGAACGTAGAAGGTCTTTAGTAATGACCAAAAGCCAGATGCATCCAACATTTTATCAAACGGGGTATGCGATTCAAACCATTGTACTTTGGTCATGTAGAACTAGGTACGTGGCAATCATGAAAAACGTGCACGACATGCAGGAGAAAAACATCCACTAACCGTTGGTGCATTGATAACGACATTAAGATACAGTTAAACGAACAAATGATCACATTGGCTTTCTGACATCTAATTTTATCTCTTGACTACAATCTTATTTAATGACAGCACAATTACACCGAGCACGTTGTACGTTCATTGCTACGAACGCTATTACACTCAAGGGAAAATGAGATCTTATGACGCATGATCTTCGTAACTCTCCCAAGAAGGCACGATATGCCTTGGAGGCATGACGAGTTTATGAATGTGCATGTATCTGTTCATGGCGAAGGTAAGGCTCATCATTCCTCATGTCCAATGTGAACATCGGTGCGCAACCAAACAGGTCAAGAACAAGGTTCTTAAAAATGAATTCAAGGGTAACACCATAGCCGTTTTAACACTCAGTGAGTGATGTATGTGATACCCAGTTGGTATCAACAGTTCTATATCATCGTGCGATCTCATGAAGGATGAATTCCTTGCACAATGACGACCACATCATTGACAATAGAATGATCTTCTATTCCCCCAAAATGCTTTGATTCACCGTAGTGTAGTAGTTCAAGAGGTCAAACTGATGTTGGGTAACATCAAACCTGGTCGCCCAAATGTCAAAATTCACGAACATCCGAAATTAAATCCTTTACCTTGTATTCACTAAACAAGTGAATCTAGCATGGAAAGTGACTGAGGAGATTGCCTGAACCTAATTTTGGTGACGTGGACTCTCCTTCATTGTGTAAAATCCTCACAACAAGGTGCACAAGGATTCTCCTTTCCTCCAACATGTTACCACAACACTATGATGACCTCATAGTTTGCCGACTAGCTAAAACCACGATATATTTGGCAACATAACACGGTCTAGAGGTATTTGAGATTAAAACCTTGCATATGACATCTAAATAGATTGATGTACACCAACCGAATGTTGGCACCTCCATCTTTGTGGTCCGATTGACCATCGAACGAACCAAACTTCAATGTTACGACCAACCATGGATGACCTCTGTGTCATACCCAAAGGATGAATTGAAATTCTTGTTGCAATGGACCCTTAAGGAACGAAATTCCTTGCCGATTTTTTATGGAGAACTTCATAGATCTCATGAATTGAGATAGAGAAACCAGTGTTCATTCTTGATGTACAATATGCTCTTACGCCGTCGTGTGGATGGCTTCCAATTGCACCAAAGGTAAGGCACAACACTATTCTTGCTTAATCAGTTTGATTAACAAAAAAAAATTGGAATGAAAATCATCACTGAGAGCGATCGTAAGCCATACATCTTTATGTACAATTACGTGCCTCCACAAGGTATGAGAAGTGTCACGTACTTTCCTTTCTAACTGAGGATGGATACCTCATTTAACTACGATATAGTTGACGCATCCTTCATGGACCTAGATTGTCAAGGTGAAAGCATGGCAAACCATTTGCATTGGAAAAACATTCCTATTTCACCACAGATGTGGTCGCTGACAGGAAAGATTTGTCAAAAATGACTTATTTGAGCGATACCCATGGAGAAAAGGCCTTGGCAAAGGCATCAATGTGCCAAGTAGCTCACTCTAGTGGCATATCAAGTGTCATGCAGACAAATAAAAGATGCAAGTTTTCTTAGTGGGATCATCCTGGCAAGAGGATGATAAGGTGGAATAACGCAAGGGCCACAAACCCCTGTACGCGACATGCATGGCCTAGTGGGTCAAGATAGTATTTGTTCCATTATATTGTAACGTTGGTGCCACAAAGCTTACATGTGGATCTTTGGTCTATGAAGAGAAAAAATGTGTTGAGAGTTGGAGACTTTCAAGCACAACAATTTCGCTCTAGATGACCAAGGATTTCGTATAAAACCTTTACATTTACAATACTTACCTTACAGTGGGCTGGCGGTTCCTCTTGCACCACTTCATTAGGTGAAGCTGTACCAATCGTACATGCTCAATGTGACATACAACATAACAATTTAGTGCCAAGGACTTTTTTACACTTTTTTTACCAAGATGTGTTCTTGGTACGGATGATTGTGTCTTGCATGTTGAACACGTGTAAACAATGGGAACTAGGAACCGTTTGTTACATTATTGGGATCACGAGTTGTGATTCACATGTGTTCATTCTTGCCATGGAGTTGACACCGGCAAGTTTAACCTTGTAGGACCATGGTTCAATGTCATTTTCCACCCGACCGGTGGTCTCGATATGTTGAACACTTTTTTTGTAGACGTACTCTACAAAAATGGGATCGGTTCATCTCAAATCTGCCATTCAAAAGTCAACCAGCTTTTATTTCAGATGTGGGTGGTTGCCTATGGTATTTATTCCGGTAGAAAAGAGTGGATGATTGTTGAAACCAACATTGTCCGGATCGGAGCATTGTCCATCGCGTTTGATGACACTTTTCAACGGCACTTGCGTTTACGAGATGACTAATGACGCCTCCTTTTAAGATGAACGTCATCTTAAAATGGAAACAAGATGCTCATCAACCATATCTTAGGTGATAGGCGCTTCCCAAACCTAAGACAAAGCCGGCTTGCGTGTCGCATGGGCTTTGTGGCTCTTGGTTGAGTTTAGCCATCCAACCCACGCTTGCTAAAAGACGTTTCATGGACCTATGCGTGGTCATGAAGACATGCATCTAAACTAGGAGGACTGATGTCCTTATCATGGTTTGAACATAATGACTATGTTGCCTTGAGGTACCACCTTGGCCACAACCCCTAAGAAGAGATCATGTCCGACAGACATATGAGGTTGTTGTGTGGACCTTGATGGTTTTTTTGGGGACGCATGGTTAATTGTTTGCAGGGACACTCCTTGCAAAGGGGGAGGAGGCATCACCACAACAGTGGTTGAACACATATCACACAGAATTTGGAGAATTTTTCTTCCATACCCTCTTCAAAACTGGGAAGTCAACATTGACAATGTACGTCCCAAATGGCATCGAGCATGCCGACAATACACATGTGTGATGAATCTTCTGCGAAGGAACGCCAACACGTGTGTTCAAACGTACAATGCTTGTACGTGCCTTGTCTTGGCAAGAGCCAAGGGATTGCATGATCAACACAGAATGTTGTTCACAGATGATCACAATCGCGAAAACCACGCACGTGTGTGGTTCACTGTGTGTCAACGTGACGCAACAATGTTGCGAATAACAAGAGTTCACAATTGTGCTCTTATGCATGTTCTTGTTACATGGTTCGCATCTCTAACTACACAATGATCAAACCTCCATGAGCAAGGACAAACCGGGACGGTTCGGAGCAAAGGGGGAGGCGTGTTGTGTACAACCCATTTTTAGGATTGAAAATGGTCTTGAAATATTCACGAGATGTTTCAGGGTCTCGAGACTGGAGTCTCGAGGCTCCCTTGTCCGTAAAACAATGTTTGGGCTAGATTCTTGGTCGACTCTAGCCTTGAAATACCTCGTGTGTGGATTTTGGGCAAGTGGAGTTTCGCGATGGAGATTCCATCTCTTCACTCCTCCACCCATAGTGCGTCGCTAGGGTCCTGTTCCACGTGGCTGAGCCACGTGGAACGACTAGGTTTAGAATTCATGATTTGCATGTCCACGCCCGATGTTGACCCTGTCCGTTTCGCCGTGACGCGTCTCAACCAAAATGGCCAAGGCGGCCAGTCACTCGGCCTCTTTGGACTCACTAATCTGAGGGCTTTCGTTTCGGTGTACAGTTAGTCGCAAAACGGCTAGTGCTGTTACAATACCCTTCCAATAGGCATGTTATTTTTTTTACCCTAGTAAAGTCAAGATTGCATAAAAGTTCATGAGCACAAACATTGATGATTTAAATTACATTTTTAAATTGAGCACATATGTATTAGATATTCAAATTAAGTTTACTTTATTCAAGATTCTCTTCAAATATGAATCTAAGAACAAAAAATCTAGGTGATATTGCATTCTCACATAAAGCCATTAAATGTTTACAACATAGAAGGAAATTGGGGATTACGAAACAAGTTTCGTTCAAAGGTATTACACCTTTGGAATGTCTTAAAATTATTAAGAAATGGGGTAGTTTTGTTATGATGCATGATTTAGATGATCTTGTTCCACATGGTTGTCACGTGGCTTTAGATCCCGACATAACGTTTAGGTGAGTATGTTGACAAAAATAAATTGGTATTGACAATGGTTGTGGCTATAGCATAGACCAAAAGTTCATGAAATACCCTATCTTTAGATTAAGGGCCGAGTGTAAGATATGGTAAAAACTTTCTATTTTTTTAAGGAGAAACCAATTACATTATTGTGGGTTACTTCATGTAGCAGTGGCTGTTCTAGATATCATGTTGTGGCTAAAGAGGGGAAATCAGATTCATACTTGTGTCCTTAAACTCTAATATTCTGTTTTCTAATTAATCTTATAATGCTAATTGTGCTCTTTTAATCTATCTTGTCAAGAAAGTGTTGCAAAATCATTTCAATGTAGGTGGTACTTTGGAGAAAATTGAATATTCATTTGAATTAAATAAAATTGTAATCTCATTTATTTCTTTTACGTCAGATTTCTTGAAAACTGCTTTTGATTCTAGCATTCATATACAAAAGGGAAATTGTGTTTTCACTTGTGTTTACTCATGTTGGTTGTAAGATTGTAACCATTAATTGTTGTGTTGGGTAATAACATTCGAGATTATATCATTATGGTTTTTTATGTATTACTGATTGAATTGTCCTTATTGCATTCTACTTTTTTATGATACATTTTGTACGTTTTACCTCCGATTCGTTTCCATGCTTTTGTGGAACATTGTTCATCACGGATGAGGTTTAAAGGATGGGTAGTGATGAGATAGATTATAATTTGTGTTATTTTAGATTATTTTTTTAGAACGGTGGAGAAAGTGAGTATGTGTTTGAATTTTACTTATCTAAATGAAGACTTCACACCTAGCCGTTTCGTCTGAGATGTACTACGTCAGAACATGTCATCAGGTCTTCCGTTTAGCTGAATCACATGTTTTAGCTTTCATGCAGTTTCTCCCAATCGATTACTTCGTGTAACGGGATCTCGTCTCAAGGCGGCAGGAGGCAGGCTGCGATGGGAGGTGGCAAGAAACGACGAGTAAGCTATGTCCGAAGGATGCTGCTGCTGTCCACTGCCTCCAGAGATTCTCTCTCATGGACTCGGGCCACTGGCAAGCACGCCATGGGAATACGAGGCGCCACCGCCAGGGCTGTCTTCTGCCCCTCCGTGCGCTGACGTTCATCATCCATGCGCCAACATGTGCACATCAGCAACCCTATGCACCTCGAACAAGCAGCCATTGGTTGATTCGGCGGTGGCCGTGGGTGCGACAAGCAGTCGAATTTGGGCTGCCGTTACCGCAGCCATCCTAACCCAATGCGATCGCGAACTGATCGATATGACGAAATTATGTGCACAATCAGGCACTGGTAAAATGCAATTACATACATAGAGACCCAGACCTTTTGTTACGTTGGCGGAATTAATATGGTTCAGAGTCACTTTTTACAACATTGGGGTCAGCAAGGTATTTTTGATAAGAAGAAACCATGCTTCGTTGTGGAAGTGTCGAAACTCGACAGTGTATATACAAATGGCGGAATTGAAAGAATGCGGCTAGGTCAAACAGTTTGGGTTTTTCGGCGATTCACGTGATGCGATGACACATTCTGATTCGAAGACTCGAGAAGTCCCTCGTTGGTTCGACGGGGGGGTTTCCAGATCGAATTTGAGGTTTTGGAAAGAAGAAAAATATAGGCCACTCAGATTTTGGGACTCATGTATGCCCATCGACATAACACCTTTCATTATCGACTTGAAGGCGGTTTCAAAGAACATTCAAATACAACTGAGGTTGAGAAAAATTAAAGCCATGACTCTTCTATCTAAATTGGATATGCTTCAAATTAAGATGATTTTCAAGCCAATACACCTTCTTAGGGGCGCCAATCCTCACGTCCTAAATTTAAAGTTTATTAAAAAACTAACAAGAATGAAAAATAGTGCAGATTGGTAGCATAGTAATGAATATGTCCGTCATGCTTTTCAAAAATCATGATGAACACATTCATTAGTGTAAAAGATATGTTTCATATTTCACATATTTCATAACTCTTCATGATCATACATATTTATGAGACACACTTGGAGATTAACATATTAGTTATGAAGAAAAAACTTATGTAAGAAACAAGAATCAGAAATCAAGGAACATTCTGTTATGAGAAAACTAAATAAAATTTGAAGTAGCAAGAAATTATGTTTTAAAAATTCAAAATTTTAATACATATCTTGAAGGTTCACTCAAGCATATGACATGCTAGCATCTAAAGCAAAAAACATTTAAGAAAATCTAAATTTATGTATTTGAATATGTAGTAATGTACAAATTTCAAACAATATATTCAAAGAATTATATGATATTGAAAACCATTTAAAGGAGGTAGAAAAAAATTAATATTCTAAGAAAAGTGTAAGAATAAATCAACATGTGCGAACTTAATTTCAATAAATATAAAAACAACAGACTAAAAAACATCTACCATTCAAGAATATGAAGGAACGCTATCTTATATCCATGATCTCTTACACATGGGACAAAATCATATGTATGCCTTTTCTTATCATGATCAATTTCAAGCATTCCAGATTTCATTTAGGCGTTGCAAAATCCCTTCAAAAAAAAAACAAATAAAAAACAAGAAGGGCCGGACATTTGGCAAAGACCAAAATTTTGAATGGAGAATTATTCATGGAGTTAGGAATAAAGGGGATTCAAGAATAACTGAGGTAATATTCTTGCAATGTGTTATCAAGAGTTTTACTCATTAACATTAAAATAAACCATGAACAATAGTTTTTTCATGTCATAGGGGTTTCAACAACAGCAAAGCATTTTTAAGAGTGAAATTAAGTATGCAATCTAAAACCATGGTTACACATTTTATTGACATAAGCATGAATTTTCATTAAATAATGTGAATGCATACATTTAAGGAAAAGCATTCCATTAAATTTTTAATTGTTCACAAATCTAAGGGGAAAAATGTACAACGTTTCTTTACACCATGTTCTAAAGTAAAAATGAAATTCATAACACATGATCATTGGGAAGGAGAATAAAATTTTGATATTTATGTCAATGTCACGTTTAAGATAAAGTTATAAACATCTCATGAAAATTTTTTAATGAAACATTATAGTCTAGATTAACAGAATAATGAATACATTATCAAATGTCTTGATTATTTTACACTTCTACCACAAGAAATTGAAAACATTTAAATCTTACACCAAGAAGCTACGAAATAATTTGTTTGAGATCGATTTCATCAAACCTTTCATTCATGTGGCACAACTATAAAAGGAGACGCAAAATGTGTATCATTTGCAAAAATCATTTTTCTAGCAAACCTTTGAACCGTAAGCCATCCTTTTAAGCTGTCCAAATGTAAAGAGCCCCAAATGAAGCAACTTGGAACACATCATTCTATGCTTCACTCTTGCCACACATGAATGACACACCTTAGCGTTTGTATCCCAGTCTGAAACCACATGTTTTGATACTACTATAATAAAACAAATGATATCCACTACCAATTTTTTTTTAATTGTTTTAGCCATTTGAAAAGACAAAATGTACGCAAAGGACCCAAGAAGGGCCACATGGTGTCCATCAAGGTCTCCATTCATCTTAAAAAACTTGTATTAATACTTCCATATTGGGTTAATGTAGAATGCGTATTTTGGTCAGATCTATCCTTTCAACAATCATTAATTTATAAAGGATGACTTGTTTCATATTGCCCTACGAATTATCATTTGAATTCAACAAATGTTCATAAAGAAAACTCATCTTTAAAATATTTTAGAAGAAAATTATGCCACGTGCCGACTTCGACCCCCCTCTTGACGCGAACTGCCTCTTGGTGGGATTCATAGCTAGATGTTTCCGTACTACCTCCCGGTTGTTTGGAGAGGCCTATTCCGGATGCCCACACCCATCGGATGTCCATGTGATGGTGGAGAACATACATTATTAGGGCTCTCAAAATAAATGCGGACTGTTGAAAAGTAAAACAGATGAATGGTGGCATCGATTTGTCCGTCACCGACGAATGTAACAACAAAATGACTTGACAAACCAAAAGCACGCCAAACACACCGTAGTCAAATGCGAGGCAAGAAGCGGATCTTGCATGATATGTGCCTTGATGTTTCTCGCAGGTGCGTCATTTTTGGGTACTGTTTTCTTATAATGTGCGAGTACGTGCCTACTTGAAAATTGGTCAAACAATAGAACGTACACAATTTTCGCAATCAATAACAATTGCTGTCTACTTGGTCATTACATTAGTAAATGGGAAACAAATTTCTACCGATAGCAAATCATGGTAAATATGTGGCTTGGAATGAGGCATTAACTAGATATCAGAATGCGAACAAGACATCTTTTGTTTACCAGCCTTCAAAACAAGCACTTACTATCGTCGCGATTTGAACTCGTCACTTCGCCTCTAGGCAAGCCGCAAACCAAGGAGTTCGCATGTATTTGCCTAACATTTTAATGATTTTTTTCCAATTTCCCTAAAAGTAGAAATTTTGCTGAAGTTATACATATCTTAACCTATGAAACAAAAAAACTATTAAGAACGTTTAGGGAAAACAATTTTTTCATTAAGGAAAAGCATCATGTTATGCAGGATAGATGTAACAAGAAAAAACAAAACAAAAATATATGATAACCTTCTTCCTTCGATGATTTTAATGAGATCGTAAAAAAAATAAATTTCCTCACCGCTTGAGTTATTAATATGTGAAAGTTCAACATGAGATTCATTGCACAAGGCAATGTGTTAAGGAGTTTCATACTTATCAACATCATGAAAGGGAGTTCATTTCATATATCTACATGGTGATTGTGCTTCTATTTTATAATCGTATTCATTTTATTTATTTCAAATAATTGATTAAATCATTTTCTAGTAAGGATGTTGAATGATCATTTGATTATGAATTCAAAGAAAAATCAATGTATTGTAGATATTTCACATGTACACAATCATTATGAAGGTATTTCCATATGTATTCAGGTAACATTAAACTAATGTTAGTTTTAAGGTTGTCCTTTCTTATGCAAAATTGAAAAAAATGCATCACAAAAGAGGGATTAATTTTCATGGTCTCTTAATAGTTTTTCATTATTTCTACTTTTGTGGTAAGAAAATCAGAGTGTATGCATCAAATGAATGTAATTTTATAAACTTTTAACATCATTTGAACAATTTTTTCAATGGTGATGTCCTTACACATGCACAAGTAGATCTTTACTTAAGTGTGGCAATCGTTGAATGTATTTTCATTTATAGGATTATGGAAAAGGGTAGACATCCGACAAAACATAACGTTTTTATTAGAAGAGATATACATGACACAAAGTCTAGACACGTGATATCAATCTTTCCTCACATGTATACATGAATGAGCAATGTTAAGAAGTAGAAGGTAGTTATCTTAAAAACATCATGAATATCCGCATGGCACCAAAGTCTTTTCATTGTAGTTACATTCTTTATCTTCTTGTGATCATTAGTTTACTAAGTCCTTGAGACATCCTTCAAAAAATGCATAAAATGATTGTCCTCAATGACGTTAAGATCGTATTAAGTAAAATGAAAATTATCATTGACACCTTTTTGTTTAAGATATGGTCTAGGGTGAAGTGTTCAAAGCATGTTCGCATTATGCACGTCATGTCATATTTCATCTTTAATCAAATGTGGTCGCCATGAATACAAATAGGAAGCGAATTTTCATTTTCTAGACTCTGGAGAACAAGAAACTGCCCTTTGGAAACACGAATATTTTGCTTGTGAAATGCAACCTTTGTTCATGCGCATAATCTCAACAATTAATAGAATTGATGTATGAATCGGCTTGGACTTGATCCACATGGTTGATTAAGCCATCATGGAAATAAAATCAAACCATTTTCTTCCCTATTCCATATGAGTGTGGCATTTTAATTGTTTTGAAACACTTGAAACATTAATGGTGATAATGACCAATTTGTTCCCTCACTTACTCTGCTTCAATTTTCTACAAAATCATCCTTCCCTAAAGGAAACATAATGTGAGGGAAACTCTAGCCATGCCTCAAAAATTCAAAGGTAGTTGAACAATTTTCCTTGCATTCTTTATGCCTTACAAGCTTCAAACCCTTGTTTTGGATGCCAAATAGCTATGAGGCAGCGTACTGGATGGCCATTCGCTGGTGAAGTAATCCATATTCTATCGCTTGGTTACATGCTATGTGCATGTGGCCAAGCGTGCACTTCACTCGATTGACGCCTAAGAGAAATGGTCTAAGAAGTATTTTTGTTACATTGTGACCATGAGTTTATGGTCGCCAAAACTAGAGGCTTAATTCGCAAAGCTAGAGTCTACTTGATGTCTAGCTTGCATAAAAACAATGAACCGGATCTAAGACAAGAGTAGGTTTTTTATGAAAGATCTATCACGTCGCTCATTCTCCAGTTTAGTTAGCTACTGGGGTATGTCTTTTACGAGGATATGCCACATCAAATGATATGGTTGAAAAATTCTTGTTTGCAAAAATTTTCTTTGACAATGTGGGACGTTTGTGGCGCATCGTTTCCAAGCCAAAGTTGCAGAGGGGACCATTTGTGGATTCTCCTTTTACGAATATTCTAATTTCTACATGAAGTAGCTTAAAGGGTATGATGACGGTTGGAGAAGAGTGTGAAAACTTGTCAAGAGCTTTTACGGGTTCAAGTAGAGCCCTCTTTTTTGGTACCAAAAGCTGTAATTCCTTCTTGATTCTTTCAACTTCCATCCATCAGCCTACAAAAACTGCTTGTTCTAACATTGACAAGTGAAAGACAAGCCTTAGACTCTTACGTTCTTGTCTATGTTGACGATGTCTTGACCATCGGCCCTTTATCCATGCAACCTCTTGTGCAAAGGAAGAAGAGGTCAATGTCACCTAGATGCTAAGCTTTGAATACTACCTTAATATGAAAATCAAGCGCAATCGCTAAAAACGCACGCTTAAGCTATCTTAGCACTATTACGCAACCAATGTCTTTAAACGATTCCACGTCCTTCATTGTCGCATTTAAACTTCCTTAATGCAGCAGCAGTGGATCCATCAAGGACGGAGAGGGAGCAGTGAGACTAACCATCATAGTAAAGTTGATTCTCTCATGCACGCTGCAAAATGCAATTTTGAGTGAGCAATTTGGCGCATGGGATTGAGATGTGTGGTGGAAGGGCTTGCAAGGATCTAAATCGTGCACTCAGGTACTTCCGGTCTTCGGCTGCCATAAGGTTGGTCTTTGGCTCATCAAGCGACCTGAAGCTCAGCTGCTTTCTGGATGCAAATTTTGGCGGTACAAACAAAATTCCTACAACAAGAAAATCTGTATGTCTCCTTTTTACAATGGTTGTTTCATGCTCAAGAAGGAGACATAACATTATCATACTCCATTTGGCTAAAGCTAAGGATGTCGCGACAAGAGAACTACCTCAGAAGGTCACCTACCTAAGGAACCTCCTTGACAACATTGGTTATCATCAACATGGTCCAAGATTGGTTTATGTTCACAGAAATCATCCATCAACCTCGCAAACTCCACAGAGTTCCAAGGGCGGACAATGCATATTGACATCAGCGGCCATTGGAGTCGCTAGCACGCGTTCGACCACACGATTATCCTTGAGAACGTTTTAAAAACAACGCAAGCAGCATATTTCTTGACCAAGAATTCCTAAAGGGCATTTTTCAAAGGTGCATGGAGGAATGTGGAATCACACATAGTGCCCACTTGTACTATCCGCTGAAGAAGGGCGACGTGGGAGACATGCCGCAGTCAAACACGCGCTACACCATCGATGATCATGGCTTATAGAAAAAAAGAGGTTTGTGCCCCATGGTGCACGGGATTAGTTTTTTGGCGCATGTAACAAAGATTGAAAGCTGTCAAGAAAATTCCTAAGAAGCAATTTGAGTTCTTTCATTGCCATTAGACCTAATCACGCTCAGTGTCAGCGTGACATTTCAAACATTCATACCTGTCTTTGTTAGGAGACCTACTTCAGTCTCTTATGTTTCTAGAAAATGTTTCTTTCGAAAACCGGGTACAATCCTTAAAACAAAACAAAAACTTCGCAGCGTGGATGGGGAAAAATGAGTGAAAAGGGGGTTGTGACAGATTCTTTTGCAAGGAGGGGGTGTGAGAAGAGTACCGCGCAAATAAGGCAAGCAAAGCAAGGCTTTGTAGTGGAGCAGATGTGACAAAATCAAAGGAGGGAGAGGGCAAACTTTGAAAGAGAAGGAAGCCGTAGCAAGTCAACAGCCTATTGCCATAGCAAACTTGGTGGTAAGGGTGCCTGCTTTCACAATAGGTAGCAAGAGCAAGCAAGTGAGGGAGCAACCAAGCAAGCGAGCTTCCAAAAAGGGAGGTGAGGTTGCTTGCTAGGTCACTCACAAATTGAGCGAGAAACAAACTCGCGCCTCCAAAGCAAGCTCCCAAGCCCCTCTCTACTACCGGAAAAAAACCTAGCAAGAGAGCAAAGAAAAGGATAGAAGTGCACACAAGAAAAAGTCAATATACGTAATATTGACAGCGTTGGACACAAAGCTCACTTGGCGAGCAGTTTACTAATAATCTTCAAACATGCAACCATTAACGAGCACAATCCTAAAATCAGCTACAGCAGCCAAGATCGCGCTGATTTTGAGTCAAGATATGGAGCATCGTGTTTGCACAATTGAGGGCAAAAAAGGCAACAACAACAATGAAGACACCATTCATACCTTCAGACCTATTACTAGATATGAAGTGGAGGTTAAAATATTTTTTCCTCCTCCTCCAGGGACCTCTTTACCCATCGACAGCCGTCAGGAAGCTTCAAATCGTGGGAAAAGTCAAGACGAGCATCCCTTTGTGTAGGAGCATGCTCTCAAACTGCTCCCATGTGTTTTCTTGTAAGAATATCAGCCCTGTTCGACCAAAAGGATCCAAAACACCACCAAATATTGTTTTCGTGGCAGAAACAACCAACAAGAGTTGTACGGGCACAGAGCCTTCCTCAAAGAGGTCTTGGCCAAGTAAAAAAGGATCAAGGTTGATCTTTCCAAGTTGAAATGCAATTTTAAATACCATATGGACACTTGGACAATAAGAAATCTTCCTTTTGATGTTGAAACCCTCTGGAAGACACCCAACATCATCATTTTCTTCACCAAAACAAACTAAACCCTTCAACAAACCAATCGAGGGAGAGTGCTAGAGGTGGCAATTGTTACGCCCTTTTTTTTATCAAGATGGCATAGTTGCTTTTGGAATTGGAGGAGCTTTGTAGAATTTGGGGAATTTTCTCTCAAAAAAATTCGGGTTCAACGACGGAGATTTTCTTTACTTGTACAGGGCAAGTGATTTCGTAGAGTTCGAGTCCAAGGGGGGAAGGGACCCTGCAGCTGTAAAAGATTATGTGCTGCATGCACAGCAGGGCTTAGCATGTGTATAAACCCAGACCTGTCAACACATGTCAAATGCGACTACGCACTTCTGGGTGTAAAGCTTATTCCGATGAGGGTTGGGTTACACCTTACTGGGCAGTGGGGACTGCTATGTATTAACGCATGCATGCACGACACAGCTCTGCATCACAACATGCATGCACAAGTCATTAGCCACATGCAAAGCGAGAAGGAGAGAGCGCTCTACATTAGCACAGCCATGTACGACCTAGTAGTAGGAGCTACTAGTCTGGCTGTTACCTGAAGGAAGATTCCCAAACTAGGAATCTTCCCACCTACACACGGAAGCTTCCATCACCCTAGACAACTGTCAACCTCCTAGCAGCTTTCCATGAAAGGTGGCCTCCTTAGCATTCTTCATTCAACAACTCGGTCATTGCTCAACTTTCTGTCTATAGTCTACTACAGTAGCCTCCACCAGTTCTAGACATCACCCAAGACCAAGAATCTATAGACACTCTTCTCAAACCATACTATGCCTGACACTAGTTTTCCAGCCTAGACAAGAGGATGCCCTTGACTATTTGAAGGCCTGACTACCTTGAAGAGGTGGCGAGATTACATCTGAGACCTTAGCTACCTTGATGTAGGTGTCCTGCTAGACGTTACCCACTTGTGCGCCATGAGCTGTGTCTAGACGTGAGAGTCCAGAGTTAGTCTATACGTGAGCTGTGCTTGCTAAAATGTTCCTTTTACTATACTTGTGATCAAATACAATCATCCTGTCTTAGAATTCTCTTAATTCTAGCTTTCTATTCCATTTGTGGTTGCTCTCCAAGCACAACCGTCCTAGCACCAAGGAACCCAGTCCTTGCTACAACCCACAAAACATCAACATGCCCTCTACTTAGGAACTACCTCCCCTTTCTTGTTGGCTTTTAGTAATGGGGTTAGATAACTCCATTACTTGCCAAAGTACTATTCAGGAGCAGTTTTTCATAGTATGAAACACATGTCTCATGAGCTTCTGTCCTTTTTCACTAGCGTCATCCTAGCGATGGGTGCCTAGGTGTCTAGGCGCCAAGTTGTTTTGAGTGAGCCAATGATGACCCTAAGGGTGTGTGAAATATTCCCATTTAGTGTGCTTTTGCTGGGTTAATACCTTGAAGGGAACATCTATTTTTTTGGGCAAGATGTTTTTCTCAAAACTCCATAACAGGAGTAGGTGGCACTTGTGATATTCTTAGCATGTAGTGTAGTCAAGTCCACATGTAGCCCGTTAAATGAGGTACTGGTTCATCACTTGTGCATAAAGATTATGATCACAATGTTTGAGGATACATCACCTCACATTAACCTTTTACAATAAGACGTATGGGAGGTGGTTGCAAAAGACATCCCTTTGGAATGCAGGGTACAATGACGCTCAAATTGTAGTTACAATGCATGTGCTTGACCTGTGGAATGACCATTGAATAGGCTAATTCTACAATGTTTTAGGTCATTAGGGATTGATTGAGAGAATTCCATAGCATCATTTGTGTATTTAACATTTTAATACATACAATTTGTGTGCTCTGTATAACATGATCTTTATGAGTAACTTAAAACTCATCATTTATGTGGTTGACATGAGTGTTTCGGCATTTTGAAGCAGGATGTAGGCTCGCCTTGGTGTCTTGGTAGAAGATCATTCATGTGTTTAACATAGCTTTGAGTGAAGGGTATGTGATCCTTTCCACTGGTTGACTTCATCATGGAAGAGGGTACAATTGGATGCCGATGGTAGTTGAGGAAGAAAGGGCTGAATTTGGTTGAATTTTTTAATAAATTCTTAAGGATGAAATCTTCTTTGCGTAACAAACCGTCATTATATTCCATTATTATGTCCACGTGCATTTAGAGTTTCTTTTCACGTGTGCAATTCATGCACTTACCCTATCCATTCATATCTTAGTAAAATGCTAAGGTGAAGCTTTTTCAAGTTTCATGTCATGCATAGCCATTTGAGCCAAAATTCACTAGCAAGGTGCATATCTTGGTTTGAGATGACATGGTGGGGTAAGCCATGATTCTTTATATCACCCACAATGAACATGTGCAATGTCTCTTTTGTCATCACCTAGGTCGTAGTGAGCATGAAATGAACCACCCTCATGGGATGGCCTAGCACTTGTAGGATAACTCTTCTTAGTGTGTGAGAGATCCACGATTAAATGCATTGACATCATCATTATGGGTTGGCTTGAAGTTCGAGAGGTTGAAGGTGTACTTCATGTGCCTTTTTTTAATTAGTGTTGCATAAATTCGGTAGTCACACATCATGCGGTATTTTTTAATGTGTGCAGCCAAAACATGTCACAAAGAATGGTCAATATGGGAGTTCTTGTTTTCTTTCGTCGCACATACTCGGTTGTTTGAGGGTTATGGAACATAATCATGATGTGTTCGAGGAGGATGTTCACATTTGGATTTGCTTATGCTCACCATGTGAGAAATTTCTTGCAACCTTGACAAGGTCATGAATTTCAATGTTCTTAGGCTTGATGAACCAAGGGTGCATGGTCTACCCTATTCGAATTCAATTTGTGAAAGGACCAATGCTAATCATGAACCTTCAGGGAGGACGGAGTGGATTTGATTCCATCGCTGTGCTAGAAATTCTGAGCTGTTTATTTCGTTTTTGTTTACCATAAGAGGCATGTGCATACATAATTAACATTGATTGAATCATTCTCATCAATCATAGATTGCATTTATCTCATTTTTATGTTACAATTGAAATTCAGACGATATTAAGTAAGTGAATGCCAAGTTTTACAATAACAGTTATAAGGTCAATGATTTAACGATTTATAATAGTGTTAACAAAGTTTTGAAAATAATAATAAAAACAATCAATTTGGAAATAATTCCTAGTTTTTGAAAATTTTATTCTTTCAATAATATTTCTATATTCTTTGGAATGATAATAATTGAAGTACAATTTTAAAATTAAAAGTATTTTTCTCAACTCTATGAGGGAAGTGTATCACTTGTTATGAATGGATAAAGGAGGCTTGGTGTACATGTGTTGTAGAAATCAATTTTGTTTTCCTTTTTACCTTAATAACAACATTTTTCGATGTATCCCTCATTCGATTTCTCTCTTATTACTCGTTTTTTGCCTATGTTTACACGTTTTCATTATCATTTGTTTAGAACGCTCAATCTGAACCTGTTACTCGATATTGGCTGTGAAAGTCTGAATAGTTTCCTGGTATACCTATTGCAGCCCAAGTCGAAGAGCGGAAACTAGGTGTAGGTCTCGTAAACAACTTAACCCTGGTTTTAGACACCAGAAATTCGAGACTCTTTTGCTAGGGGAACTACCTGCGAACTGTACTAGCCTAAGTTATTGACACAAAAGTTAAATCCCGAAATCCTTCCCTGATCGTTTCCAGCCGCGGCCTGCAATTGCAATCCGCCCCATTCTCGTGTGGTGGCGAATCATGTCAGGCCAAAAAGACAGGTGTTAAGAATAATGGATGCTGGTACAGGGCTACTTTGAGCACTCCCTGTAATGCAATCCCGAAACGACAGCTCCATTTTCCCTCAGTTCCTCCATGCTGGCTCGAGAATGCAGCAGGAATTGGCATCATCCGTGCCATTTCTTTCTATCACAGATCCAATCGTGGGACGGTCACCCGACGTTTCGCTGCGCTTTGATTCGATGTTAACAGATTGTCACGTGCTCCTCGGCACTCGGCAGTGCCGCTACTG